>JAVTVY010047779.1:0-22223 GCA_036873755.1 Hanleya hanleyi | reverse complement strand
AATCCAAAGACCTATTCCATTTCCACATAACAGTATTAGCACCAAATTCAAAAAGACAAAAGTATACATAAACATAGGCTTGTTTCCTGCAAGAGAGAAGCGGTCAACAGTTTTCAATGATGCCGGCAAGATATCATGCTGTTCCAAAATATCAAATCCGTATCACTGATCAGTATTCTTAATCCATAATATTCGTTATAGAGTCGTCATCTAAAAATGATGTACCTCAGTCACGCTTTGATTGTGACCGTTCATATGAGTACCATGAGGATCTTGAAGTACATGGGCTCATACGGCCCCTAGCCCCGGGTTAAGCGGAATTAGACACATGTTACGAAACGTAGCCCCATAGATCTTGCACGCTACGTTCTTATTTTGCTATCAGCATGCGATATGTATCGCCAAATTTGAGAAACTTTGAGTGGAGGCGCTTGGTAGAATAGCCCTGTTTTATAAGTTTCTGCAACAGTGTTTTGTGACTTTGATTAAAATCATCACATTTAACACAGGATCTAGCAAATGCTACTAAGCGAGATATGTATACGCCATATGCAGGTCCCACTGGAATATTACCATCCAGAAAGGGATAGTTTACGATGTCGAAATTGTAATCATTTCTTTTGTCATAAAGTCGACGAGAGAGAATGCCCGCTTCATTTTTATAGAGGTAGAGATCTAAATAAGATGTGCCTATAGGGCTATCTGTAGTTTCCTTCACCAATGACCGTCGTTACTCCCTAGCCTAACACCTTGACGCCATGATATAGACCGAAGAGAGAACAACAACAACAACAAGGATGAGAGAACAACAACAAGTTTTTTTATATAGTTTATTCTCCCCAATGCTACATCATACCCACGCTGGGGGAGCCGCGTTGGGTAGGTTTACAATACACGTAGCCTCTTGTCCAATCAGAGGCCGTCATTTGGCACTGCATCTGTCATACTCGTTCTTGCCCGTTAGATGTATTCTCAGCTGCTCTTGTCCAATCAGAAGTCGCCATTTCAGAAAGTCCTATCTTCGGCCATGTTCGCTCTGAACCGTTTGTTCTATGGTGTAGAGATGGACCATCCTTGGTCCGAATGCGTCGTGGGAAGTGTCATCTTGCAGTTCTCGGGGTGTAGATTCCATTTGAGGGATGTCATCGGTGACGTCATCAGCACGAGTAGTAGCGAAAGAACCTGTTTTATAATTGGCTCAGACACACACACACACACACACACACACTACCACACACCACCAACGCCACCACCGGGCGTTGACGGGCGTCAACGCCCGGTGGTGGTGGTAGCTCCCGTGTGGCAGAGCTCTTGGATCGGAGCTCTTGGAGCTCAAAGCTTGTGGAGCTCAGAGCTCGGAAATGACGTCATCGCATGCATGCGCGCGTACCTGACGTCATCGGTGACGTCATCAGTACGAGTAGTAGCGAAAGAACGTGTTTTATAATTGGCTCGGTACTAATTTTTTCTCACGATTTGCGGGATGTCCACAGCATCTGTGACGTCATTGGTGACGTCATCGGCCGAGTGACTGGCGAAGTGCGTTGATGTCATCCGCCATGATGACGGGGACACGGATTAATCCTATGTACAGGTCTTTTCCACCACACCAATAATACCACACACACACACACACACACACACACACCCACACACACACACACACACACACACACTACCACACACCACCACCGGGCGTTGACGGGCGTCAACGCCCGGTGGTGGTGGTAGCTCCCGTGTGGCAGAGCTCTTGGATCGGAGCTCTTGGAGCTCAAAGCTTGTGGAGCTCAGAGCTCGGAATTGACGTCATCGCATGCATGCGCGCGTACCTGTGGTGCACCCGCACCCTGGTGTACCCTATTCCCTACGGGCTATAGGGTACAGGATGCACCTAGGCGCGCGCATGCGTGCGCTCATTACAAATCTGGCTGGCTCAAGAAGCTCCCTGAACTCACCACCACAAAATACACCACCGCCAGGCGTTGACGCGTCAGCACCAATCGTAGCGTGTGGTGTGTGTGTGTGTGTGTGTGTGGTGTGTGGTGGTATCTGTACATATAGAGATTAACTCGTGTCCCTCATCATTCCATATATATTGGACGACTAATCAAAATTTCGCTACCACTCGTACTGATGACGTCATCAATGACGTCACAGATGCTGTGGACATCCCGCAAACCGTGGGGAAAAATTGGCGCTGAACCAATTATAAAACACGCTCTTTCGCTACTACTCGTACGGATGACGTCACCGATGACGTCAGGTACGCGAGCATGCATGCGATGGCGTCATTTCCGAGCTCTGAGCTCCTCAAGCTTTGAGCTCCAAGAGCTCTGCCACACGGGAGCTACCACCACCACCGGGCGTTGACGCCCGTCAACGCCCGATGGTGGCGTTGGTGGTGTGTGGTAGTGTGTGTGTGTGTGTGGTGGTATTATTTGTGTGTGGTGGTGTCTGTACATATAGAGATTAACTCGTGTCCCTCATCATTTCATATGTATTGGACGACTAATTAAAATTTCGCTACCACTCGTACTGATGACGTCACCAATGACGTCACAGATGCTGTGGACATCCCGCAAATCGTGGGAAAAAATTGGCACTGAGCCAATTATAAAACAGGTTCTTTCGCTACTACTCGTACTGATGACGTCACCGATGACGTCACAGATGCTGTGGACCTCCCTCAACTGGAGTCTACACCCCGAGAACTGCAAGATGACACTTCCCACGACGCATTCGGACCAAGGATGGTCCATCTCTACACCATAGAACAAACGGTTCAGAGCGAACATGGCAGAAGATAGGACTTTCTGAAATGGCGATTTCTGATTGGACAAGAGCAGCAGCTGAGAATATCTAACGGGCAAGAACGAGTATGACAGATGCAGTGCCAAATGACGACCTCTGATTGGACAAGAGGCTACGTGTATTGTAAGCCTACCCAACGCGGCTCCCCCAGCGTGGGTATGATGTAGCATTGGGGAGAATAAACTATATGAAAAAACTTGTTGTTGTTCTCTCATCCTTGTTGTTGTTGTTGTTCTCTCTTCGGTCTATATCATGGCGTCAAGGTGTTAGGCTAGGGAGTAACGACGGTCATTGACGGGCGTCACTGCATTTCCAATGAATTAGTGTCTAGAAAAATGAGAGCTTTTGGGCTAATCCACCAGGGTGTTGAAGCGTTCAGCTTGGCGTTGGCGGCCGTTGCTACAAGATGCCACTTGACACGACGCATTCGGACTAAGGATGGTCCATTTCTACACCAAATACATTCCTTCACTGCACTAAAATGACCACTTTACTTACTACATCCAACTGCGCATGCGCAGATTGACGCGACTTGCAATAAAAAACACGCCAGTCTGACTCTGTCCCACAAAAGCTTCACTTTGACACCTCCCACAATCCATTTGGACCACTTGTGGTCTATATCGGCCCCAAAAGGTCTATTTCCATACTACGGCCTGCCTGCGCATGCGCAGAATGACGATATTCGTACTCCACATCCACCCAGTCGGATGCTCCCTCACGTGTGCTTGACAGAGATACCTCACTTGACTCCATCGGACCAATAGTGGCCCACGTAAACCCCAAAACGCCTATTTCCATTCCCTTTTCCCACAATTCCCTGTCTGCGCATGCGCAGAATGTTGAACACCGACGACACACTAGTCCAGGCGGATGCTCCTTCACGACTGCTTTACATTGATACCTCATACGACTCCATAGGACCACTAGTGGCCCACCTAGACCCCAAAACGTGTATTTCCATACCCTTTTCTCACAATTCTCTGTCTGCTCATGCGCAGAATGTTGACAACGACAGAGAAACTAGTCCAGGCTGATGCCCTCTCACATAGGCTTCATACTGATACCTCATACAACTCCATCGGCCCATTAGGGGCTCCCCTAGATCCCAAAACGTCTATTTTCATACACTTTGTCTACTGCGCATGCGCAGAATGACGTCAGTTCCACGTCGCACCCATCCCGTCGGATGCTCCTTCACGACTGCTTTACATTGATACCTCATACGATTCCATAGGAGCATTGGTGGCCCACCTAGACCCCAAAACGTGTATTTCCATACCCTTTTCCCACAATTTCCTGTCTGCGCATGCGCAGAATGTTGCCAACGACCGATACACTAGTTCAGGCGGATGCCCTCTCACATAGGCTTCATACTGATACCTCATACAACTCCATCGGCTCATTAGGGGCTCCCCTAGATCCCAAAACGTCTATTTCCATACACTTTGTCTACTGCGCATGCGCAGAATGACGTCAGTTCCACGTCACACCCATCCCGTCAGATGCTCCTTCACGAATGCTTCACATTGATACCTCATACGACTCCATATGACCACTAGTGGCCCACCTAGACCCCAAAACGTGTATTTCCATACCCTTTTCGCACAATTCCTGTCTGCGCATGCGCAGAATGTTGACAACGGCCGATACACTAGACCAGGTGGATGCTCCTGTACGAATGCTTCACATGGATACCTCATACGACTCCATAGGACCACCAGTGGCCCACCCAGACCCCAAAACGTCTATTTCCATACCCTTTTCCCACAATTCCCTGCTTGCGCATGCGCAGAGTGTTGACAACGCCCGAGCCACTAGTCCAGGCGGATGCCCCCTCACATAGGCTTCACAGTGATACCTCATACGACTCTATCGGCCCATTAGGGGCTCCCCTCGATCCAAAAACGTCTATTTCCATACCCTTGGTCTACCGCGCATGCGCAGAATGACGATATTCCAACCCCAAACCCACCCCATCGGATGCCCCCTCACATAGGCTTCACATTGATACATCATACAACTCCATCGGCTCATTAGGGCTCCCCTAGATCCCAAAACGTCTATTTTCGTACCCTTTGTCCACCGCGCATGCGCAGAATGACGCTATTTCAACCCCGCTTCACATTGATACCTCATACGACCCAATTGGATCATGCAGCGTATTTGAATTCTGGGGACTACCTTTTCTCCGCGGAAGCTTTTTCCCGCGACCGCATCACCGCCAGACATGACCACATCACCGCGGATGAATACAAGGTCAAAGGTTGCCGGAACTATAGTGGTCAAAACTTGGCACCCAGCCAATGCTGATGCAATCCATAACCTTGAGCTGGTGGCGCCCCCTGTCGGATGCTCCACGGGAATCAAGAGTTACCTCCCTGGAAAATATTAACTTTTTTGCATGCTAACTACTACTGGTGTCATCTTGGCCAGTGTATAGTTTTATAGCGTTTGTATGTGGAGATCAGTGAACGGCTCATTTTGAATTACATGTACTTACTTCAGAGAGTGTTTTGGAAACAGGATGCTTGACTGACAGTAGAGGTCAGGTTTCCTGTCAGTACCAGGGGCGTCGTCCGGTGCGAACCACCCCGCTTGGCCGCGCCAAAAAAAAAAAACAGAAGAAAAAGCAAAAGAAAAAACAAAAAAACAAAAAACAAAAACAGAGAAAACAAAAACAAAAACAAAATAAAAAAAGCATAAAAACATAAAATAAAAAAAACATAAAAATTACAGATAGAGTGCCAAGACGTGTAGTTGTGTGTAGAAGGCCCGTTTTGTTTGTGTCAAACCAGGAAGTCAAATGGAGTCCGGCATATTCTTCAATATCGATATATACATTGTGTTCAGATTTATTTCTGAGAAAACGGGTAAAACGCATCTCCGGCAACCGGAGACCCTGGAGCTTCCGCCTGTCAGGCTGTGACGATCGCTCATTTTAGCTTTGTGTAAATGAATCGCTATCATATTGGCTCTAATGTTTCATCATGTAAAGGTCATCGGTTTTTTATGTATTCTTTTTATGTGATAAATATAACTAAACAGTCAAATGGATTCAGGCATGAAGTATGATTTTTTCAATATCGATGAGTGCTTATAAATGCGAAACATACGTGAAAATAGAACCATAAATCTGCATACATTACGTTCGAATTTATTTCCGGGAAAACTCTTAGAACGTGTCTCTGGAGATCTGGAACTTCGGAGCTTCCGGGGCCTAAACGGCTCGTGGACCCTCGCCTGGTGGGCTGTGAGGATTTCCTTGTTTTATCTTTGTGTGAATGAATCGTATCTGTAGGCATATTGGTTTCCCTCCCAAGAACTATAAGTCATCGTTTTATACGTCAAATGGATGAAGGCATGAGGTGCGATGTTTTCAATATCGATGCATGCTTATAATTGCGAAAAAAAAATCGCGAAAATAGAATCATAAATGTGCATCCAGTATGATCAGTTTTATTTCCGGAAAAACGTTCAGAACGCATCTCCGGCTATCTAGGACCCCGGAGCTTCCGGGGTCTAGGCGGACCCTGGACCCCCGCCTGTTGGGCTGTGATAGTGGTCTCCAACTTTCAATTACGTTCCGACGCCACTGGGTTAGCCTACGAGGTATATAGGCCCAAAGCGTTATTATTGTGTTTTCAAGATGACAAGAAAATAAAATATAATACTGATATTTGACAAATGACGTGTTAGTTTAATTGTTGGAAATCGCTCAGAATGCATCTCAGACCATCTAAGGTCTCAGAGCTGTATAATATAACCATAAATCTGCATACATTATGTTCAGATTTAATTCCGGGAAAACGCTTAGAACGCATCTCCGGCGATCTAGGACCCCGGAGCGTGCGGGGCCTGGGCGGCCCCTGGACCCTCGCCTTAAGTGCTATGATAATCGACCCCCCCTTTGAAAAATCCTAGCGACACCCATGAGTGCATGCCCAAAATGAACGATACAATGTTTCAACAAACAGGATTCAATGCTGGACTTGGAAAAAATTTAATTAAGGGCCGAGTTCAACAGGGTATGGTACTAATTAAAATATTCAGCAAAGCACGACGGCCCTTGAGAAGAAACAATTCACATGAAAGTGACAGTAAATCACCATTTTTTTTTATCGGTAGCAGTGTTTAGGTATTTTTTTTTTGTATGATTGTATTTAAGCATGAACTGTTTGTCTTTAGAATTTACATCTGTCTCCCTTGAACATGAGCTGTTCATTATAGAGTCTTTACGGCTTATGGAAATTGCTCCGTATATGAGCTATACCACGATCGACGTCTACAATAAATAAACAACAATTTATCTTTAAAACAGTCTTGAAATCAGTCTTGTGGAAAAGCTTAGAGGCAACTTTTAGGTTCGGAATTGGAAGCGTTTCCCTAGTCAGGGTTTATATGAAGGACACCTCCCTCGTGTTGAAAGACGTAACATGCCTATAACATCACATAACCCGTAGAAAAGTTCATAAAGTGGAGAATTTGATCTTTCAGGACGTATATATTGACCCCGAGACGCAGGCGACAAATCTATATTACATATAGATATATTTGGATCGAGGAGGCACCATTTTTCCAACGACATGAAGCAGGGAACACTTCCGGATTTCTGTAGCATTGCAAAACTATGGTCTATGTCTGCATGGTTGGAACTACTTGCATAGGTGTCAGTATTTAACCCGCTCCAATCGAGGAATTAATAATTTAAAATTTTCATGGTCACTCTGACTGCAACTGTTATTTCACTTACCTACGGTTCCTTATATATTTATGATGTCACAGTCTAATCTGAACAGACCCAGTTGCGGCTATAGAACGAGACTCATCAGCTGTCCAAGATAAAGAAGCGATTCCATTTGCGGACACTGAAGGCAGGGAACCAACACTACTACAACCTTAAAAACACTGTTTACACCAATAAGAAATAGCTTTAAATCAGCTTGCAGTTCTTTGAAGATTTTCTGCATAATTTTGAATTAGATACAGCATTCAACTAGCTTGCTCAAGGGATTCCCCAACCCCCCCCCCCCCTCCCCCTCCGCCGTAGAATATCGGAAAATTGCAATTTCCGATATCGGAAATTGAAGGACATGAATTTCCGATATCGCAAATTTTAATTCCGATATCGGAAATTTCAATTCCGATATCGGAAATTCTTGAATAAAAAGCACTTTGGCTTGCCATAGTATTGAGTCCCTGTGGAGGACCTGAAAGAAAAAAAAAAGTTGAAAAAGATATATGATGCTCACTGGGCCGCGGATTTTGTTTGGCCAGAAGACCATAAATCTTTATCAGAAAAAATTATGGAGTTAGAGGTAAATGAATTCAAAATAGAATTAAAATCGAAACGGGTTCATAACGTCCACTAGGGGTCCAGGAACAAATAGTGTATATGCGCGCACTGTAAAATACGTACATGTATGTCTCCATATGTCACCATCGAGATGTTCTTGGGTTAGTATCAGAGGGCACCCCAGAAGGGAAGTAAGACAGGGAGTCGAAAAGGGGCATTTAACGCCCACTGGGGGAACATGAAGTTTGTCCAGTGGGTAAGGCCACAGTTTTATTCAACTGGTTGTGACATTTTGTTACACAAGCGGGCATACACAATGTCACAATGTAATATGCATATTAACGCTTTGGTAGCCATATAGTTTATAATGCTAATACAAAAGGAAACAGATTAAGAGATGCAATGTTCAGTACAATACAGGCTAGGTGCGAGGAAATGCTTTCGCGGCTCGCAAACATCGTTAGATGCTCTCCCCTAACACAAAAATGCATATATGATACTCCTGTGCAGAAGAGCTCTCCTATGCGATATAAATGGTATCTGTGCGTTGAGTTGGTCTTATAGGAAAATTTAACATTATTTCGAAGCTCCTGTTTTCATAACTGGATCGAGAGTGTGCATAGTTTGTATGCATATATCTATAGCCCAGCGTACTGACAGGCGCCAAGAACAGAAGCAGATATCCCATCTTTACGTTGAGTTGGTGGGTCTTTTTTGGAAAATTTGACATTCTTAAGAAGGTTCTGTGTTCATAACTGGATCGAAAGTGTGTATAGTTTGCATGCATAGATCTTTTCTGGTCCAGCCTACTGATAGACTCTATGGACAGCAGCAGATTCATTTCACAGCCCATAGTATCAATACATTATTGTAAATTGTTAAATGTACGATGCTTTGTAAGCTACAGGTACGGTAATCAGGGCGGACACAGTCAGTGTGCCAACATAAAACTTTGACTATCCCGTATACTTTGGGGTATTACGTTAAGGTGTAGATGCAGGAACATGTAACACCGATCCTGATGAAATTTATGGTAATATGTGCTACTGTTTATGTTGGCATCAGATATTTCCACCTTCAACACATACCGTATACTAAAGCGTAATTTTTTTTTACGGTAATTATTTGAATCAGGAAATGGCTAGATAATGAATGTTAAATGTGATGCTTTTATTTCGCTACCCTGGCTACTCACAGCCTCTGCATATACATTTTCGCCATAAATTATGTCATATATACTCAAAACTCAGGGAAACACACTAGAGGGAAATTGACGTCACTGTGACACGTTGAAAGCAGCCATCTTGGATTTTTATACATTTTCTGGTAGAGCTTGTTTCGAGAGTACGGTGTGGTAAGTTGCAGCCACCTAGCTCAAGGAATGAGAGAAATAATTAGGGATTGGGGGCGAAATGACCCCCCAGGCTCCGCTTCCCCCTCCCCCCCCTCTCCATCCCGCCCTCCCCTATACGCCTGGCTTGACAGGTCCCGAAGTGCCCAGGCCAGATATGATTAAGAACGAAGGCTCTCTAGCAAAGTAATTACATCAATTAAGCTTCCAATAATCAGAAATACAACACTAAATAATATACAGCGGTAATACACGTAAGGTTATACAAGAACTAAGGCTCTGGCAAACTTTTTACAATAATTATATATACCATTGGGGTTTTTGAGGGGGTGGAGGGAAATGGAAGGGAATTTGGGAGGGTGGATGACTCGCGGTGACGTCACATCCGGATCAAAGGTCACCACCAGGTCAGAGATTACTTCCGGTCAAGTGACTTCCGGTGTCAACCTGCGCATGCGCAATCAGGGAATAGTGGAAAAACTGACATTTGAATGGACGTGTTCGGGAAGAGATGGCCCATCCTTGGTTCGAATGAGCCGTTTGGGTTGTCATCGTGAAGTTCTTGGCGAATTGCGTGTCAGTCTTGGGACATGATCGCTCCTGGTCGTGTTAAATAGCCGCCCATTCGATCTGGGACACCTTGAGCGACTGAGTCTAGGGCCCAATGTTGGGAATTCTATGTAAAGCTCTTGTAGTGTAAAGTCATACAGTACCCTGGCTTTGGCGTGAGTTTGGCGTCTTGATGCGCATGAACACTCGGGGGTAGTAGGAAAAGCATAAACACGAGCAGCTGCTCACTCGGATGGATGAAAAGTACACCCTTATACATTAGCTCATACGGATAACTAGTGATATGATGCTGATGGAAACGCCTGTGGACCCTGGACTGTTGGCAGACAATATTATTGATAACTAGAGCCTATGGGCTTTAATGAGATCTGGTAGCTAAGTTATTGGGGGATAAGTTTGTAATGAAATAAACGCACAATCATATATTTAATTTCAAGTTAGGCACAGGTGGCACCAGGCACGAATGTATGTGGCTAAAACGCAATCACAAGTTACATCCTGTGACAAGGTATATGAAGGGCCGTTCACGCCATAAACGCATCCTTTAAACGTTTTAACTTCTTAAACGTTTAAAAATTGTAAAGCTTTAAAAAGTTTAAACGTTTAAACTTGAACCAACCAATCAGATGTTATGAACTGACATTTTCCTGTTAAAAAGCAAACGTTTCCAGTTGTAAAATCACGACTTCAGACGTTTCCTGTCAAAAGAAAAATTCGGTGTTTTAAAGGTTTCCGGTTAAAATGGATAACGTTTCCAGTTGTGATCGTCCAATCAAATTTTTTATTTGGGCCACCTGTATTCCAACATCTACACCAACACGTGCAAATCTCCACTGGCAAACGTTTCCGGTATGTAGTGTATTTTAACCAATGAAAACCGTTCTTACAAATTAGGTTTTGGAGAATATTTTGGCGCTGGGACAATTTGCGCAGGACATGATGCACGGTGGGCATGAGGAATACAATATGCGCGAATATTTGTAGGGTTATTTTGATTGGTTCAAACAGACTACATAGCGGACGCATTTTGCCAGTGGACACGTGTTAATGTTGAGGTTTGAACATACGCGGCAGCAATAAAAAAATCTGATGGACGATCACAACCGGTAACGATTTCCCTTAAACCGGAAAAGTCTAGAATATTATTACTGGAAACGTTTGCCTTTTGACAGGAAACGTCTAAAGTATTGGACGTTACAACAGCAAATGTTTGCTTTTGGACAGGGAAGGTCTTCCAAATGTCAATTCATGACATCTGATTGGTTGGTGCAAGTTAAACGTTTAAATTTATTAAACGTTTGGATTTATGGTGCGAACGGCCCTTCTTAAAAGGTACCGACATAATGAAGTTGAACATACCAACGAAAGGCAGTCCTAGGATAAAAGTAACTCCGATAATGGAAGCCGAAATATAGAATATTATATCAAAATGACTTCCATTTTCGGAGTTACTTTTATCGTAGTTTATGTGAAATTGATCTGTGGGAACAATGAAAGGTAGTCCTATAATGAGGAAGGTTGCACACGTTACGCTAACCATATGTTACCCAATTAATTTCCGTCCAATTAGACACTACAGTAGGTGCTCATCCAACCTTGACTCAACCGAAATAGCTGCATTTTGCTCTTTATCTTAATATGATATCTTTACATAATTCCTCCAGTACGTCAATTCGGGATTTCAGATGAACACCATGACCACCATGTTAATTTAACCAGCATAAAGAAAGCAATATGATACCTTCTTTAACATGGTATTGTTGGTGTTGCGTTGAAACTGCAAACTGACCTGTTGAGAATTCGATGGAAAAAGAGGCCAGTGGAATGAAGTCTAGGCCTAAATACCCACAGGGCATTAAGGTCAGTTTGAACAGAACATACATGTACCTAAGGGTAAATAAGAGAGATTATACCTAGGGGTAAATAGAGATTGATTTATTGTTATGAGTGAGAAGGGCTGGACATCAAGGTTGATGATGGTTATGTCACAAGTTAAGATAAGACAAGACATGTATTACGCTTTCTGGATATCCTACAGGCTGACTGGTGGAGTACAAGATAGGAAAAGATTATAAGATATGTTACAGCTTGCTCTTGTGAGAAAAGCAAACAGTGGCCTGCAAAGGTGATAATGAGACAATGGTAGCCAGGTTGGCTGCTATGGTAGAGCATCTCTCACATATACACCTAACCAGCTAAACTGTATAATTTTCTCAGCAGGGTCCAAGCTTTGGTAAAGTGACGATACCAGTCTGCCATATTTTAGAGCGCATTAATCCCATATTTTGTGAGAAAACAATGAACAGAGTAATATTTAATGGAGATAAGGGATCAAATATATGCCAAGTGATTATTAGTGACTAAATATAGACATACAAAAGCAATTCAACCACTAAAGATCCCCAAAACTCATCTCTGTGGAACTACTTTCATGCAGCGTAAGGCTATCCCGTGAGTCGGTTTGCACTTTTGTCCTTTTCCCTACAGCATTCTAAAGAGCCTCTGGCTTACGCCAGATCTCAAAAATGACGTCATCGGTAGTGGACAAACCACAAATACGGTGGGATTAGGTGAGGACGTTGGAGTAAGCGGCTAGCTTCACCCGTATACACTAGTCCATAGGGGTGACTAGTTGCATGTGGATACGTTATAGGATACTATGTGTAGCACATGGTGGATCTGTCTATCCTGGTTGAGTTACCTCCCCTGTATGGTACTTTGGTTATTGTTATCAGTAAACTGGTGTGTGTCAGACCTCATGACCTCTAAATGGTGATGACCTGGCTTCGATGAACATCCCATGTGCCCTCAACTGATGGTGCCGCCTGAACCCTATATTCTACAGCGCACTAATTTTACACACACACATGGGAGGAAGTTCCTTTAGAGTTATAATTAGGGTACTCACTTTGGAGCAGTATCGCATAGTATAGTAGTAGTAATATATAGTATACTATAGTATAGTATAGTAGTAGCATAGTATAGCATAGCATAGTGTTGTAGTAGTATAATAGTAGTATAGTATAGTATAGTATATCTATGTCATGGTAAGAATAGGCCGCAGCTTCTCAGAGAGCTTGTCGTAAGAGGCGACTAACTGAGGCACTCGTGGGGTTCCTGGGTTGGAAAAGGAATAGGACCCTACCCGTGTGATTTCCGTGTGTGAAAACGAATAGGAACCAAACGTCGTGATATGACTGAAATAGTGTTGAAAGCGACGTTAAATCATATTCACTCAGGGTGCACTCCACACTAGGCCACGGTTGCGCACAAATTGCCCCTCCCTAATTTTATAATAAGGAAGGACGCCCGATTTTGACAGCATGGTAATTCTTCTTACCTTTCTACTAGCTGATATCTATAGTATCATCCTGCTGGACGTCACCATTTCTTCAAACGAGGATATAACAATTGCTTGTTTATCGCACCCACTCGCCACTACAGAGTCAATCGTGTCCGGAATTGAATATCTGGCGGGCCAAAATCCGCACTTTTTCGGGAAGCGAAAATGATGATTCCTTTATGGCGATAAAATTTTACAAAAACGAGTAGGTCGACCCCCTGTTTTTTTCTCCATTTTAAATTGTTCTCTGGACGGGAAACACTTTAACATACATAAAAAGAAAATCATTTCATACGTTTTCTCTGGGTTGCGGTTAGAATTTGACACATTTTCATATATTTTATGGAGTTTTTCAAAAAAGTTGAAGAAGGTTTAAGGAGGATTGTACGTATTTTCTATTCAATTTCAATAGCTCACAAGTCTTCTGAAATAATGGCACGGGTGTGCCCGTTTAGAAAATATATACTTTTACAGGGTTTTTGTTAAAGATTTTACATCAACTTGTGGCCGAAGATTCGAACCCATGCCTGTTTTTAGCCGCACATCATTTAGGTGTGGAATGCACCCTCACTCATAGTATAGTAGTAATATAGTATAGTAGCAATACTGCTCCTATATGGGTATCCTAATCATATCTCCGAAGGAACTTCCTCGCGTGTGTGTGTAAAATTAATACACTGTAGGATATAGGATTCTGGCTGGACCATGCGATGTTCATCGAGGCCAGGTCATCACCACTTGGGGGTAATGAGGCCTGACACACACCATTGTACTGAAACAATAACCAAATTCAACACCCAGTACCATACAGGGGAGATAACTCTACAAGGGTAGACAGATCCACCATGTCCTATCCACAGTACCCTATGACGTATCCATATGCCACTACTTACCCTTATGGGCTAGTGTATACGGGTGTAGGTAGCCATTAATCTCCCGTCCGCACCTAAATCGGACCGTATTTACGGTTTGTTCACTACCGATGACGTCATTTTTATCAATAATATTGTCTGCCAACAGTCCAGGGTCCACAGGCGTCTTCAACGGCCACATTCCACTAGTTATTCCTATCGACTAGTGTATAAGGATGTACTTTTCATCCAACCGAGTAAGTATCCGCCCGTACGTATCTGCGCTTTCTCTACTACTCCTGAGTACTCATGCGCATCATGACGTCAAAGTCACACCATGGCCAGGGTACTTTATCACTTTACACAGCAAGAAATCTCTCGCATTTGGACCTGGACTGCCCGAAGTCGCTCAACGGTGGCCCAGAGCGAATGAGCGGCCATTGAATACGATCAGGAGCGATATGTCTGAAGATTGACGCAACTCAAGGGTAGTTTCTCAATGGGTGGCTTCTGATTGGACAACAGCAGTCGGAGATTGGCACAGGCCGCTTCCGATTGAACAATAAAAGAGCATACGAGAATTGTAAACACACTAATAGCAGCTCATGTAGTGTGGGTGTGTTGTGATGAAGGGGATGATACAGTGACCTGAAATCCTTGTTGTTGTTGTTGTTTTTGTTGTTGTTGTTAATGTTGTTGTTCTATCATTGGACTAGGCAATCAGAATAGGGACTGGACTACACCCTTATATCTACTAGGTGTGTGTGTGTGTGGTGTGTGTGGGTGCGGGTGTGTGCGGGTGCGTTTACGAAAGGTGTATAGCGGGGACATTTATATGAATACACACCTTCATACAGGGGACACAACTCCAACCGGGGTCGTCCCCGGTTTGACAAAGACTGGGAATCTGTTTCGCTGCCGGTTTCATGATGTTGTATACAACACTATAGCGAACAAAATAAATAGGTACATTTTCCAATTTTGAGTGGAGAAAAATCAAAGGGGTGTGTTTGAAATTAAAAACGGGTGTTTGCCTGAGTGTCAACACTTTGGCGGAGTGTTTTCATGTGTCCCCACTCGTAGAGTGGAATACGGGTTTGATTATTTCAAGTACTGTGCAAATGTGAACTGGCATGCATGTGTCATTGAAATCCTGAGGCTACCCAGAACACAAACCAGTAAGAGGTTTCTTAAATAACCAATAAACAAAGAAGTTCCCACTTGTATGGTTGTCTGTGGATGTTCCCACTTAGCACCTTTCGTAAATATGGGTGTGTGTGAGTGTGGGTGTGTGTGCGTGGAAGTGTTCTCTATTTTCACAGCAGTGTGTAGAAAACCAGGTACACACTGTGTGTATTCAAGGTACACAACACTGCGTAATCATTAACTGAATAGAGATATTCACCGTATCACTGTGTGTATAAAACCTGTGACGTTTAAAAATTCCAGATAAAACTATAAGTACACGTTTTTGTGCACTTTTGTAGATGTTCAATTTTGTTACATTCACTGTGTATATCTGTGGTACATGAATTGTTCATTTTTGTACACAGTCGTTTTTAGAGCATACCTTTCCTGTTCAAGGAAATTGTTATTCGATTCCATTAATCAGAATTCATGCATGTCCGGCTCAGGGTGGAACACATGAGCCCAGTCCCTGCCCGCGTCTACCTCCTGTAATTTGTGACTTGAATTTGACGCCCATCAACCGAATTTTCGGCACCAATCCCTACTTATTTTGACATGGCAGCTAAACCATAATATATCAACTGCCAAGTGAGCGTATTCTGCTTGACCTTGTACCGGCATTTCCGCCAGTCTAACAATACCCACCGAAGCTCGAGTCTTTCAAAGATAATTTCAGCTGAACAATGAACTTTCGTGGGAAATGTGTAAACAATACGAGATAAGCAAAGTTATCTTGTTTGAACAGGAACCAAATATCGGGCTTTTACTGCTCCAAAATCGGATCTCGCTCCCTGTGTACCTTCCTTCTAAAGTGTTTAGTCACCAAAATCAGCATTATATGTGGATGGAAATATTCGTATAGCTATTAGTAGTATATACTACTCGTTTGAAACCAGTTAAGGCGGCCCTAGAAATGAGTGGGGAACTTGTGTGGGTTGTGAGTTGCTTGTGTAAGTTGCGGCTCATTTTTGGTGTGAGTTGTAACGGTGAATGGTGGGAGTTGTGGGTTGAGCCTAGCATTTTAAAGTATGTTCCAGGTGCAATATACAATTATCGCATAGTCTCTCATTCTCGCTTTCTTGGTCGTTGTGAGAATAGCGCAATAACTTTATGGTGAAGTTGTGGGGGACCGCGGCACGGATAAATGAGACGATGGACGTTAGTAGTAGTAAATGAAGGATGTGACCTTGTGCCTTGACCTTTGGCCTCGGACATTGGAGGTCATTTCCGGTTCGCAATCACTTGGGTCATGCGTCTTGGAAAACAGCCGGACATCCTGCCAAAAATCCGGAAGAAGCGGATTTACACCAAAGAAATTGGTCAACTTGAAGCTCGTGGTGTAGACTACGGTTCAGGTTGTTCTTACTGGGACTGGTACTTTATTACATGATCACATACGCGAACGCCAGACAAATTAACTTATAAAATCCGTACTTTAAATGTTATCTAACATGACTAAGTCTGGCATGATACTACAACATATTTGCTTTGGATTTCATATTTTCGCTAAAATTTAGCGAAGATGATAAATTTCGTCTTTCTTTCAATTTTTATGAATGAGGTACAATGTATGCCCCAATGTGAAGACATACCAGGAATTGCGATGCTACTCGACCTCGACTCACAAATCCGTATATGAACACCTTTAAACAAGCCGTTAGTGAAAATGATTAAGTCTAGTCACCTTTTCTGATAATTTTTGAATCTCCTGGTGTATTTTACTTTTTTCGTCATATTTCGTACAACTTCGTGTAAAATTCTTCTCCGCTGGAGCTGAGAGCGTTCATCGATCCGTGACGAGTGAATGCTACAGTAATAAAGGTCATCACGTATGACTGGAGTCCACTGGGCACAGTTTGGCCAGCTGGGCCAGTCGAAGCTGCGACCGTGAGTTAGCTCCCCTTACTAAAAGCATTCCAGAGTGACCTCGAATAATTTTTACAGCTAAAGTTCGGAATGGAGTGAAATGTGTCTTGTAGGGTGTCTTATGAAAGCGGGCAGTGTATTGGGGTGGGTGGCCGGTGATTTGCGCATGCGCGTCCGGGGTCAGTAGCGGAGTTGGTTGGTTGTCATTTTCCAAGTGACACTTCATTCCCAGTGATGCCTCATTCCAAGGAGCACCAAGCTACTGTTCACAGACCGGAATCAGTATGAGTAGTAGGAAGACGGCAAATTCATTAGCATTTTTCAGGGTGAGACGTGAGGGTATGGCGTGACATGGCGATGACGTCACGGATGACATCACTTCCGGGTCAAAGGTCACTCGCGGGTCAAAGGTCACTTCCGGTCACGTAACTGTCCAGCAAGAGTCATCTGCCCCAAAATAAGACCGTACACTTCAGTTACTTCAGTGTTAAACCTAATGGGAAACCGACGCATGGGCATTTGTGGTATGTGGTGTGGCATCTTGTGTTTTCTGCCTCACGCTACAGAATACGATGGGAGGGGTCTCGTGGCCTGATTGAGTCCTGTGAGGTATCAGTTTGAAGCATTCGCCGGGGAGCATCAGACTGGAGGAGTGTGGAGTGGAAGTAACGCATATGCAGGCAGGAAATTGTGGAAAAAGGGCATTTGAATGAACGTTTTGGGGTCGAGGTGGGTCAATATTGGGCGTACTGGGTCGTGCGGGGTATCCTTGTGAAGCGCTCTTTCAGGCAGCAAGTCATGGATGGCTGCATGTAAAACATTTCCCTGAAAAGATCCGGAAACACGGACTTTAGCCCTAAAATAGGGAAACCCCCAGCGGATCGTGGCCTGCCGAGAGGTGCAGGGTGGTATAATGGGTGCTTGTAAAAGTTTTCCCGGAAATAAAAAACGGAAAACGGATTTTACACCTGTCGAGTCGTAGAAATGAGAATGTTGTTCACCTCAGTAGTAGGGAAAGCAGTTCCCCTTAGTAGTAGAGAAAGCAGAAACCCAGTATATTTCACCTATGACCTTTGTGGAGAGTTTTACAGTAACGCTTTAACGCCCTATCTTAACGCCTTAACGCTTTTCTTAACGTCTTATCCTAACGCCTTAACGACCTAGCATAACAGTATTTTTATATATTTTGCGATAGATTGTATCCGTCGACAAGGTGTATGTATCAATCAATTCACACCATGGAATAAAACATTGAGATTTGGTGGTCCCCGATGACGTCATAGCTCTACGCCGGGATATTGTATGCGGGTTTTGCTGGGAAAACCCTGTTTTGTAGGTCAGCGCGCTATTAGTCAGGGTAGATTTTTCGGGAAATTTTCTGGGTTTTATTTATGGACCATGTCGGGTAGAGCCAGACTGGGGGGTGAAACGCTTATACACACTGGGGTGTAGTAGAGAAAGGGCACTTTTGGAGGTGTTGACTATGCCCCAAACACTTCAAGGTTATTTGCATAGCAATACATCCAGCAAAAGAAGGGGAATCTCCCTGCAACGGCTTAACGCCTATCTTAACTCCCTAATAGACGCATCGACGGCTGCTCCTGTCCAATCAAAAGCCGTCATTTGATGTTGCATCTATAACATTCTCTCTGGGAGTCAGACTGGGAGTGATATGCGCCTGTGCACTCGAGAGTAGCGGAGAAAGGGGAGTTTCGGATGTGCAAAGGAACACGTTTGGGGGAGATGGGGGCCTGGTTCGATTTGGCTACCTCGTAGAGTTACCTGTGTGTGTGTGCGTGTGTGTGTAGGAGGTCAACCGCGTTAGTTCCTCATTGCGTGAAGACGGGCGTTAGATGTGTTAACGCAAATGCTGAGGGCGTTACCGTGGTGGGTCAATAATAAATTTACTATCAACTGATCCGAACTAATCTGGTTCCATTGTGTATCGGTATCGCTTCTATATTCCTAGGTCAACAGTTGTCTCCCTTGGCGTTCCATCAGGAGCTTCAATATGTAACTCGTAAGTATAATTTCCCTGCCCTACGACGACCATGGCACCCAACTCCATGGTGCAGTCCAGGGTCGACATGGCCACTGGGTTAGTGCTTTGAGGTTTAGGTAGCCACTTAGTCCCACGTGCGCTCCTAACTCGACCCTATTTGCCCTTTGTCTACTATCGCTGACGTAAAAAATGACATCACTGCCAGTCCACGACTAAATACTCGTAGTCTACATGCCGAGAGCTTCAACTGCCCAACTGCGCGTGCGTAGCCTGGCGACATTTCCCTCAAACAATCCCAAGCGTCCTCTGAACACCGAGGTCCAATGGCACCGAGAGTGGCCCTCGATCGCTCAAATATGCCCCTGCACACCTCCAAAATGACCACTGTCGCTACTACTCCTCGACTGTGCATGACCAGCATGACGTCAATTCCAGTTCAAGCCTACCCACTCGTAGTCTACACATCCAGACCTTAAATGTGACACATTGCACGCCATATTTGGATGAGAAATAACCTATATCGCCGTCAGCGCATCTGTAAATGCCCACCTGACGTCGCAATGACGTCACTTTCAAGCATGCCTCTGTGCACCCGCTTTTACTACTACTCCTCGACTGCGCCTCCGCAGCAAGATGTTACTATCCACCCAACAACCCCAAGCGCCCACTACACGCCAAGAGTTTTAAGATGACACCACACACGGTTCATTCGGACCAGGGATGGTCCATCTGTGCCCCAAAACGTCCATTCAAATGCCTGTATTATAGTATTCTCTGACTGCTTATGCGCAGATTGGCAGCGGAAGTCACATGACCGGATATGACCTCTGACACGGAGGTCACCTTTGCCCCGGATGTGACGTCATCCGCGACATCATCCACCCTCCCCAATTCCCCAGCATTTCCCTCCGCCCCCTCAAAAATCATAATGGTATATATAATTATTGTAAAAAAATTGCGCGAGCCTTAGTTCTTGTAATAGCCTTACGCATATTCCGCTGTTTATTATTTAGTTGTTGCTACTTATGGAAAATCTAATTGAAGTAATTACTTTGCGAGAGCTTTAGTTCTTAACTATATCTGGCTTGGGCATTGTGGGACCTGTCCAGGCCAGAAGTGGGTGAGGGGGAGGGGAGATGGCTGCCTTGAACGCGTCACAGTGGCGTCATTTTCAGAAAAGGCATTTTTTTGGTAGATTTTTCGGGGAAACGAATTTTTGGCTTATGGGATTTCTTCTCAAAAATTAGTAAATAATAATCTGGTGTGAAATAAACACATCACTTTTCTGGTATCCAACGTAGAGGCCATCTTGAATTTACCCATGATCAGCTGCTCGGGGGTTATGCAAATAGGGTCAAAATGAACGTAATGTTATTTCTTATTAGAAGTGTAATAAATGTAGTTTTCGAAAGCCTTAGATCTTTATAGACGAACTGCAATTATACCATTCATGTTGCATCAAATTAACATAATTAATTTGCGAGAGCCTTGGTTCTTACGAGATGAACTGATATTAATATAATAATAGTACTCCAATAGCGTATAGGTGTATACCCGCCGGGTGATCTAATCAATATAATTAATTTGCAAGAGCCTTGGTTCTCAAAGAGAAGAAATACCATACCATGATAATATTAATGTTACAAGAGAGAGAGAGAGAGAGAGAATTAATGTTTAATGTTGCGTTCATCAATATTTCCACTATATAGCGACGATCAAACAACGTTCTAAGTATTCAAGTTAATAACTCAGTAAACAAATGCATTAAAAGCATGTAAATACATTAAAATTGATACAACAAACCGATCTCTTTCAAATAATCTAAAATACAATCTGCTTTCACTCAACTAAAAAGATCTTCCAGAGCAGCTGCTCGATAAATATCAGCATATAGTCATAGAACTGCTACCGGTATATATTACAGTGTGTTTATTTCTCTTTTAATAACGGAATATGTACTATTATGTTATTAACCAAGTGTTTTCATATTGGCCTTGTTATAGATCCGAGGCCTGCCGTATTGGCCCGAGGCCGCAGGCCGAGGGCCAATACGGCTGACCGAGGACCTATAACCAGGCCAATATGAAAACACTTGGTTAATGACATTTTTATTAATTAACTCACCTACAATTTTTTTTTATCGATTATTATACATGCATCAAGGAATATTTTAATACAGCGACTCCCTGTATTTCTTCCTGCACAATAGGCCCATTTCCTACGATTATTATTATGTGCTTTTTGAAGTGCCATTATCGTCGGAAAGTCGATCCCCTCTACAGTAACGCTATCGGAAACGACGTTGACAATCGGAACGGTGAATAGGCCGATCATGTTCAACCTGGGCGTGGGTCTTCAACGTATGAAACGGAGTCAAAAAGATACAAGCAGATGAAATACTAATTTTATTTGATAAGAACGGTGCAGTAAAATACAACCTTATAATCGGGCGTAAATTTGGTCCAAATCCAGTCCCGATTTGAAGATCGAAGACGTATCATGCTATGGAGACCCTAGTTTTCAACATCATTTTACAGGTGTTTCGACCGCATAATTTCTATCGGTTCTATCCATATGTGAATAACTCTTCTAGCTGCAAGTCTGACATCTTTCTGTTGTAAAATATCACTGTAGTTATCGCTTCGTTCATCAGTGCACCGCTGTAAGTGTTGGATTGCTGTTTTGACGTCTGCTTGTAATTAGCACGTCGATTTCGCGCTCGCGTCACTATAGTCTATTTCAGCATGACTCACCTCACTTGATTTCAAGGTTTATGATCGGCGCGTACATCCCTATCAAATATTATCACAGAAGCCATTGAATATCCGTTCAAAGTCAGAGAAATCAGTGACATCATTCGGAGAAGATCGCGAATCGAGGATCGTTCATCCTCAGAGTCGCCATGTTGAAAGTCATATTGGCCCAGCCCATATTGGCCCTGTTTT
>JAVTVY010047778.1:0-23314 GCA_036873755.1 Hanleya hanleyi | reverse complement strand
TAAAACTTGTAACTCAGAAACGAACAACTGTGGAGCGACAATCCACAACGCTTTATCTCACCTTCGTGCTTGAAAGAGACCAACAGGCCGCAAGCATCTTCTTTTGGGACCTTACCCGTCTTTAACCATTTAGCAACTGAAACTGGATCGGCTTGAACCTTAAAAGGGAGGACTCCGACCAGTTTCAGGCCGTTATCGGAAACAAAGCGAGGCACGTTGAATAAACATCTGCAAATAAAATTAATAGTTTAATTAATTATTTCAGTTTTGTTGATGGAATCGCAAAACACAGGTGGTGACGTTTAATAATAAAGTATTTGCGGCTTTTTACTCGGAAGTGTTTAAGCGTTCTATAATGGACTGATTTCACACTATTTTGGGACATGCCTTGGTCAAAAAAGAATTGTATTTTAATGCACATTCCCTTATTTTAACCTTTTAATGACGGTTATGCTATTAGTTTAACTACTACTTTATATTCTATGTAGTGTCGACTACAATGTTTGATGAATTGTTAAACAATCCGGAACTTTAACAAAACACTAGTTCTGACGAATCAAATTGGTAATTAAATATTTCTGTCGTCATTTTCTGAATATCCTAAGGATTTTTCTGTTTTCGTGAACCTACCTTCATAGTGTACCATTCCACCTTATGCTCTACCACGCCTTCGTCGCACAAGACGTTGGACCTAAAACTCTCATGCCACACCTAAAATAATGATCCCATCTACCACCTGGCAGATAATGTATTCACAGGCCGGAAACGAGACGTCAACAGCCACGGCTTTGAGTTATATTGAACTTCTTTACATGTTGACCGTGCTTGTATCAGATTTATAGTAATGTATGTGACATTGTTAGTTTGTCAGCTAGAAATATTTTAGAAACCCCAAGTTTTAATCTCAGACCCCAGTCTACTAATTCCCGTGATTTAATCTCCGATGACCATGTCATAATGTCAAGTGGGTTCACACTATCTGAAGCTGCTTTTTGGCAAAACGAGATTTCCTTGTGACAAGCGTATCATGATGTTTTCCGCTAACAACTAATGTTCGAGGCAGATAACCAACATTGAGAGAAGCATTGGATGACCAAAATGTTGTCGTATTCATTTTTTTCCAAATCAGATCACCGTCGCCACTTTCTCTTAAGAAATATCGCTTTAGACAGGGAATTTGCATAGATTAATGCCAGACCATCAGAACATCATTCGAATTGCAGGTAGATTTTTGACTGAAGCCCAAGAAAACAAAAAATTTCTGTGAAACTCCTGAAGATTCATGAGCCCTGATACTCAATAATCAATCTGTTCCGCCAAACCCACTAGATTCGATTGTTTAACAATGTACCAACCATGGAGGCCGAGACTGCATACATTTTTTCTCGGTGATCTGTTTTTGCGTCTTTTGATTTGTAAATTCGAAAAGATCACCATCGTTACGTTTTCCGGGGCGTTACCAAAGACTTCCATGTATTGATTGTAGGACTCCTGAAATGGTACACTATTCGAATTACAATGCAGGTAAATTGGTAATCAGGACTCAACAAAAGAGAACATATTTCGGATATTCCCGAACTGTCGAACAAAAATACCATATGCTATCAAAGTCAGCGTCGTACTGTGGAAAACAATCCCCTGAGAGAGCTAAAGGGCGACAACAGTTCGACATGAATATCTAACTTTTCGCGCTTTAATAGTTGAGATGAATTATTGTCAATTGATACTCATGCGCCATCGTTACCCATCTTAAAGCAGATCACAAGGCACAGATATGGACACATCTTTCCCAGATTGGCCAGTATCAGAGCGCTCCACATTAACGTATTTTATATCTGAATTTATTGGCCCGCATGCACCAGGGGTTTTGAAAGCAACTCGGTACACATTCCGGTTGTTGTTACCTATATTGCAGTGAACAGGCTGCGTTGTCAGCGTAATCGCTGGGGTTGGCCATGTCTGTGGTTATGTGCTTGGATTGCTTATACAGAAAGAAAGTGTAATGGCGAATGCCCTCTCTTGGACCGGAGGGTATAAAGGGGACATTGCAATCTCCAGAGTGTATATCAAGGTTCTTGATGTTCGTCACCATCCAGTGGATGAAAGGCCTTGCTGGATCATGTCCGTCCCCTTCGGATTGATCAACCATGAGCAGAGTGAACCAATAGTCCTTCTCTTCTGTGAAACAACGAGAAACATAATTGGCATAGAAAGATGAACTTATTCTCTGACATAAAAGTTGTCTGTTGTGAGTTATCTTCTCAAATATTTATCAAATATATATATTTATTTATTTATGTATTGACCAGTAGTACTAGAGAGAAGTACAGAAATTGATACGTATTAGGGAGCACATTCAATCGACCATTGTGTCAAGCAAAAGTGTTGGAAGCTACGAGCAATACATGCTTCATTTGTGTATTTTGTAGCCCACACATCAAGTAGTTAAGGTCGCTTTTATGGGATTCCAACTGTTTTGCCCTGGTAATACATATTTCAACAAACAATAAGTAACAGTAGTAGTCAACTATTTCTAAATGTACCTGTTTCGTTCTTTCCCATATCGTCATTTTTCTTCATTTGGCTTTCATAATGTCTGAACGATACCCAAGGTAGAGCGTTTGTTTTACGAGATGGCATTGGTCTGCTAGTGTTCCACTCTACCATGATATAATCGGCCCTGTGATAAGAAGCAGAATCAGGAATTTGGAACCATGATTACTGTCCATGAAGATAGTTGACTGCCTGTTCCTGATCCAGCCCACTCGATGAGCCCCCATTTTCGCTCTTTCGCTAACCCACTACTGATGTACGGGTGAGTGGGGGGTGGGAGGGGGGGATCTCATATTGTTATTCCGACTTCTGGTGAACTCTAATTGACTATTATACCTGACATCGACCTGGCTTGTGATATATTAAATTGTTTCTATAACAGTTAACTCTCAAAATATCAAAACAATCTTCCAAAGGAGGTGTTCGCTTTAGGTGGATATTTTTCCCTTCAGAGTCGCTCTCTGCTGTTCTATTTTCTCGCTCCGAGCCGGCCGGTAAAGTGTGACGTAATGCTGAGGTGTTTCCCAACTCTTTGGCAGACAGGCGAGGCCAGTCTAATCGGAAATTCTGCTTCATATTCTTATTAGGTTACCATTGGTATTTTCATGAACGACCCAGATATTTACGAACAATAATCAGTTATATCAATATATGAACTCAAACACTGAAAAATCACTGCCAAAAGTTCGGCGAACAATAATTAAGGAAGTAATTGCAAAAAAAACAACAAAAAAAAACAACAAACATATTGGCACATACATAATCACCTGGGAATGCAAGCGCCATCACTTGTTGAGGGTCATTTCCTTAATAAAGGCTTTGATATGAGAGAAGATTAACGTTATAACTTTTCAATTCATAGTTACAACTTTTCGCTGCCCTAAGACGAAATTATGTATGTGTAACAATTAATTTTTGGCTCTGCTGGATCGTCAGAATATTCGATCACTGAACAATTGGTCTGGCTGTGTATGTGGAGTTGTTTGTGTGCAATTCTATTCACGAATTATAATAAAATAAGAGATTATAAGAGATTATGTGTGTGAGAGAAAAAATGAAAAAATGAAAAAAAAAACAAAACGGGGATTTGTGGATTCGAACCAAACTGTTCGTTTTCTTTTAATCTGTAGCCCGACACTCTAACCATTCGGCCAAGCAGCTGTTACAATTATCAACTTGAGGAATCATGTGCCGAATGGCGGTGAACTACAGCCTTTCAGAGCATTACAAGCGTTTTGACATATTTCAATATTATGAAAATATGACACCTTTAACCAAAACTATTCTTCAGTATCATTTTGGATCAAACCCACCGCATTTCGATATGTAAGACTCATTTTGGTTAAAGGTGTCATATTTTATATATGAAGGGAATTCCCTTCAAGAATATCGCCAAAATTGCAAAAACAAACAAATGCTTATTTTCTATCACTCGTAATATTTTTTTGACAATTCTCTTCTCGGTGAAAATTGAGAATATGAAAATTCAGTATTTTCTCTCTCAAGCTAATAACTTTTAAAGCAAACGAGAGGAAATTATATTCTCGGTTTATAAACGCAACACAATAAGGAAAAAAAATACGGTCAAACCGAACACCGCCTTTATTATAAAAATTGGGGCCCGCCTCCCAATTTTCATATTACGGTATAATGGTATAAGAGTGAGCGACCTAATTTCTGCCCTTTATCATGTTTATAGCCCGAAAAAGTGGTGGTGAATATATGCTAAATTGATCATGTTTTAGCGTAAAAATCAGGCTACCTTGTGTGGTGGGTCGTTGCGGCGTACATACATACATACATACGTACATATACTTTTCTTAAGATGTGCTCAGTCGATTTACTTCACAAAGAGTGAGGTCGTTTTTAGTGGTCTATGACCTGCTGCTTTCTTGTGTTCCGCTGCTACGGGAGTCGACCAGGAGATACACTGGCCTTGCCGCAATAAACAGGGAATACATGGAGGGTCGCCGAGTGGGTTCGATATAAAACCAGCCAGCACAATCACTAGCTATTCAGCGGAATGATCCATAGAATAGTTAAACAGTTTAACTTCATACGCTGTGTACGACAGGTGTATACGCCAGTCAGAGATTCGCGCATTTGCAATACAACCATATAAAACAGGGTCAAGTCTGAATACACTATATTTCATCTTCCTACGCATTTATCAACGTCGCATTCAAACACACTAGCTATAGGAAGATTTTTTAGAGAAATTCAAGAGCAGGTTCATGCGTTCAGACTGCGGTCCTAAGTTATATGGGAAATACATCTGATGCAGAAACGAATTCGGATGCCGCCCAACAGTATAAACTGTATACAGTTTGCACATCGAAACGATTGAAATTGATGGCATTTGACATTTTTCATATAGTTTATGCTCATTTAAAACAATTTTGCCCCTATTACGGTCACAAGGAACCATAAGTTCATTAGCAATATACCTCCTTTTCCTGTATATTTGTACGACATTTACAGATATTTCGTATGCTGTACGTGTACAGTGAATCAGTTTACCTGTTTTGTGTACATGTAGTACACGAATCGAACAGTAATGTTGACGTTGAATCAGGTGTGAAAAGCAACCATCGCAACTGGTTTCTGCATTTGCCAATGCCGAAGAAAATCCTGAAGCAAATTGAGGTTGCCCCAGCCAGTTTTATCATTGGGCCTAACGGGGGATAATGTGATTTCATAACATTTTATGCCGAGGCAGATTTCTTAATTGCGAGGGCTGCAAAAATTTGAAGACTATCTGTTCATAAGCGCATAAAGGACCAGTCACCACATCAGTGCAATAATAGAGCTGCGTGAATACATTGTGTGATGCCTATATCGAACCTAGCTTAACATGCATGTAAAGTATTGCTCATTGTGCAGATTTGGATCAAATGCAAAACTCACATGTAATGGAAGGCGCGTCCGCAAATTTCTCCGACGACCTCCTCCTTTGTCTTGAATCGGAGTTTTATCCCCACCATCAAATTCTCAACATCGTCAATCAGCGGATTTTCTGGAAACAGTTAAGATCATCAAGTCACAAGAACATGTCCGTAACAGATAACAGTAAAATTGCAACAACATGGAAAAATCAATCACATCAAACACGCGTTCACCCTGCAATATGTATGCATGAGATTCTGTATTTTTCAATTCCCCATGTATTCCCTTCTCCAATCTGATCGATTCTATGCTGTATTCGTAGTTATTCTGCCAGCAATAATTTCCCATTCGGTTTAATTAGTAACCAAAAATTGCAATTTAGCTTTTAGTACGTATAACTATTTACAACCACTAGTTGCATCCCTGTGTGATTGGATCAGGATTCCAATTCCGGAAACGCGCCCGAAACCTATCGGAAACTTCGTCGAAAACAGTTTCCAACAGATTTCCGGCGAGTTGCCGGAATTGGAAACTTCGTCCATTCACACAGTGCATGCAATTCATATAACCATAGCTCTCACCTGACATTTTCCGGGCCCATAATTTATGACACGCCTTTTTCTCATCAAAATGAGACATAGTGGCAATAGCAAAGACGTCCTCCTTCACAACAAACCCACCGGCAAACTCAAGGATTAGGGAGTTGTTGTTTGCATACGAAAGAACGTCGAAGGCGCATCTTAAAAACCAAAATACATTTCCATTTTAGTAATATATACTTTACATTCAGATCCATACAAATATATGTTATATATCTTTATTACATGATCGCTTCAATGTATCACCCGATACGCCGAATCCAGCATTCAGTAGCCAACCTTGGACGGTGAAAACTTTCCGCCTCAATAACTGAAATACCCTTTATGTAAATATAAATGTGGTGGAAAAAATGCCAGGTACTGAAAAAAAGTCATAATCCCACAGGACAATATTCTGCATGCATATTTAGAAACACAATAAGAGCCAAAACTGATTCCTGTGACGATTTGTATCTCAGCCACTGTTATATTGTAGCTGTGCATGCGTATATCTTAAGCGACATGCCCGCACGGCCCACAATGATGTAATAACCCTATCAAGTCATCTGTTGGAAAGTGAGCACCCATGTGGCCGTTAGATATAAGAGACGACCTAAACGGTGAAAATATTAGTAGACTGCATGTTCTTATTCAGAAGATAAGTCTCTGAGACCTGACGCCGAACAAGCTTTCATCTTAAGACTACATTCCCATCTAAGTCAAACAGGCAAAAAATGAATATATGAAACAGATTTAAAATATATTAATTCCAGAGATATGCAGAGATAATTGTCTTTTCTATAGTTGATGTGCATGAGCTTTTCAGACATTGTTAAGTTATATCATTCCAGCTTACAATATTAATCTTGAGAGAATTTATGTCAAGCGAGATCGTTTTCAGAAGTTTATATCTTGAGAATTACAATATTGCGATTGTGTTAAATCTCGAAATGTTATAGTATAGTTCTCAAAACTCACCCAACAAGAGTCGTCTAAAATCGCATCCTCTTTCTGTTCTAAAATAATATTCTACTTTAAAATCATATGATAGTTTTGTTTTAATATATCTCCTGCATGATTCTTGTTGTCAGAGACAAGCGGGGTTAACAATTTCGTCGAGGGATACCAGAAACTACATTAAATCGTCACATACTTAGGGCATCCTTTAGCAATAATAAGTAGTCTATTTACCTCAGCCCTAACACATAGACTGGATTGACGTAGATCAGCACACTGGCGTTGGTCATTTGGATAGTATTGTGGTATTCACTTCAGCTCCAACACACAGGCAAGATTGGCATAGATCAGAATTCCGATGTTGGTCAACTGGCTGGTCTGGCGGTACTCGCCTCATCCCAAATCGTCAGAGACAAGATTGACGTAAACCAGAATACTGACGTTGGTCATTCTGTCAGTATTGCCCTACTCACCTTAGTCCAACCCCCAACCAATCTACAGGTAGGACTGAGGTAGTCCAGAATAATGGACTTTCAGTTAGCACTAATCCACAGGCAGTATTGACGTAGATCAGAATACTAACGCTGACCATTTGGCTAGCCTGGCGGTACTCTCCTCAGCACTAACCAACAGGCAGTATTGACGTAGTCCAGAATACTGACGTTCGCCATTTAACTAGCCTGGCGGTACTCTCAGCCCTAATCCACAGGCAGTATTGACCTAGTCCAGAATACAGACGTTGACCATTTGACTAGCCTGGCGGTACTCACCTGAGCCCTAATCCACAGGCAGTATTGACGTAGTCCAGAATACTGACGTTGACCATTTGGCTAGCCTGGCGGTACTCGCCTCAACCCTAATTCACAGACAGTATTGACGTAGTCCACAATACTGACGTTGGCAATTTGGCTAGCGTGGCGGTACTCACCTCAGCCCTAATCCACAGGCAGTACTGACGTAGTCCAGAATAGTGACGTTGACCATTTGGCTAGCCTGGCGGTACTCACCTCAGCCCTAATCCACATGCAGTATTGACGTAGTCCAGAATATTGAGGTTGACCATTTGGCTAGCCTGGCGGTACTCACCACAGCCCTAATGCACAGGCAGTATTGACGTAGTCCACAATACTGACGCTGACAGTCACATGGCTTCACAGTATAGTCTTCTGGTTAACCTATTCTAAAGCACTTACTAAAAATCTCACGATTTGTGATATGTGTTGTATCTCAGGTACGCTTTTATTGTGCCTGTTCATGTGGTAACTTGGATGACAGGACCACACGGCCTCTAGTACCGACATAAGCGGTATTAGATACAAATCTAGAGAGCTATGCTGGAAATGCTCTGACAACTCGTATATTGGTAATTGGTGAGCTGTGTCGTTGTGACAACTCGTACACTAGGGATTGGTGAGCTGTATCGTCGTCAGATGAAATTGACGGCATTTAACACAAAAGACTAGTCTGTAAGGCCCGATGTCCACCAAGCATCAACTTCCCACAAATGCCAACATATATCAAAGACCAAAAGGTCTGTACAGGGGGCGCGCCTCGGGGAATACTGACGTTGGCTATTTGGCTAGCCTGGTGGTACTCACTTTAGCCCTAATCCACAGGCAGTATTGACGTAGTCCAGAATACTGACGTTGATGACTTGGCTAGCCCGGCGGTCCTCACCGCAGCCCTAATCCACAGGCAGTATTGACGTACTCCGGAATACTGACGGTGACCATTTGGCTAGCCTGGCGGTACTCACCTCAGCCATAATCCACAGCCAGTATTGACGTAGCCCAGAATACTGACCCTGGCCATTTTGCTAGCCTGGTGGTACTCACTTTAGCCCTAATCCACAGGCAGTATTGACGTAGTCCAGAATACAGACGTTGACCATTTGGCTAGCCTGGCGGTACCCACCTCAGCCATAATCCACAGCCGGTATTGACGTAGTCCAGAATACTGACCCTGGCCATTTTGCTAGCCTGGTGGTACTCTCAGTCCTAATCCACAGGCAGTATTGACCTAGTCCAGAATACTGACGTTGACCATTTGGCTAGCCTGGCGGTACTCACTCTCAGCCATAATCCACAGGCAGTATTAACGTAGTCCACAATACTGACGTTGACCATTTGGCTAGCCTGGCGGTAGATCAGAATATGGACAAGACTTTTGCCCTCCATGTGCGGAACGATGGGTGCATGAGGTACCACGTTGAGGCCAGCACTCAGATCTCTACCTGGGACGTTCACTCGCATCTCTTGAACGTATGGTTTGCTCTTTGTACCATACAGTTCCATGGTTAAGCTCTGGTCTACCACAACATACGTATAGAAGGCGCCTACAAGTAAAACAAGAAAAGGTAACTTTGTGTGGCAATTGAGGGACGTGACCAAAATGTTAAAAAACAACTCGAGAAATTTCCTGTAATGGAAAGTCAGTCCACTTCATTCTGAGTGACGTTAATTTGAAGCATTTTTCCACGTTAACAATTAAATAAGCAGGATTCTTTCCCGTCGAATATGATTATCATATCATTGTACCTGTTCATGTGGTAACTTGGATGACAGGACCACACGGCCTCTAGTACCGACATAAGCGGTGTTAGATACAAATCTAGAGAGCTATGCTGGAAATGCTCTGACAACTCGTATATTGGTAATTGGTGAGCTGTGTCGTTGTGACAACTCGTACACTAGGGATTGGTGAGCTGTATCGTCGTCAGATGAAATTGACGGCATTTAACACAAAAGACTAGTCTGTAAGGCCCGATGTCCACCAAGCATCAACTTCCCACAAATGCCAACATATATCAAAGACCAAAAGGTCTGTACAGGGGGCGCGCCTCGGGGAATACTGACGTTGGCCATTTGGCTAGCCTGGTGGTACTCACTTTAGCCCTAATCCACAGGCAGTATTGACGTAGTCCAGAATACTGACGTTGATGACTTGGCTAGCCCGGCGGTACTCACCGCAGCCCTAATCCACAGGCAGTATTGACGTACTCCGGAATACTGACGATGACCATTTGGCTAGCCTGGCGGTACTCACCTCAGCCATAATCCACAGCCAGTATTGACGTAGCCCAGAATACTGACCCTGGCCATTTTGCTAGCCTGGTGGTACTCACTTTAGCCCTAATCCACAGGCAGTATTGACGTAGTCCAGAATACAGACGTTGACCATTTGGCTAGCCTGGCGGTACCCACCTCAGCCATAATCCACAGCCAGTATTGACGTAGTCCAGAATACTGACCCTGGCCATTTTGCTAGCCTGGTGGTACTCTCAGTCCTAATCCACAGGCAGTATTGACCTAGTCCAGAATACTGACGTTGACCATTTGGCTAGCCTGGCGGTACTCACTCTCAGCCCTAATCCACAGGCAGTATTAACGTAGTCCACAATACTGACGTTGACCATTTGGCTAGCCTGGCGGTAGATCAGAATATGGACAAGACTTTTACCCTCCATGTGCGGAACGATGGGTGCATGAGGTACCACGTTGAGGCCAGCACTCAGATCTCTACCTGGGACGTTCACTCGCATCTCTTGAACGTATGGTTTGCTCTTTGTACCATACAGTTCCATGGTTAAGCTCTGGTCTACCACAACATACGTATAGAAGGCGCCTACAAGTAAAACAAGAAAAGGTAACTTTGTGTGGCAATTGAGGGACGTGACCAAAATGTCAAAAAACAACTCGAGAAATTTCCTGTAATGGAAAGTCAGTCTACTTCATTCTGAGTGACGTTAATTTGAAGCATTTTTCCACGTTAACAATTAAATAAGCAGGATTCTTTCCCGTCGAATATGATTATCATAGGCAGAAAAGCTATCCGAGTCTGATAAATGGTTCGACGCATAGATACTCCAGGATCTGTTCATCACAATCAAAAATTGTATCTATGTATTGAAGTAAGATCAAAAAATCGCGTGAATGTGGTTTAACTGTTGAATCTTCGGCTGTGAAATCAAAACTGTAACCTCCCGGACCCAAATCCCAGATGAAAATGTAAAGCTCGCCAGACATCATTCTAATATCCCGAATATCTAGAGTACAGGAACTGTATTTATTTGCGCCAGGGAATTATTAAATGTGTCAATGGCAAAGTTAAACCATACTAACAGTGAGTCCTTGATCTATCCTTTTAATGCTAAGCACCAAGCAAGTAAGCAAGGCGTTCCATTATTAAGGCTTAGGCAACATTTGACATGGGCACGATCTCAAAATATCCTGCTTGCGATGCATAAAGGTGTGATCTATTTTCATTACGACCGCCTTACTTACCCGAATTAAGCCCCGTTATGGACACCTGTGGTGGAGTTCGCACAGCTGCTGCGTCCACTTCAGTCGGTGGTCCGGGCAAGTTGATGTTCACAGTCGAGCCACTACAATTGGCAAATGTGAAAGGTCATTTTGTTACAAAGCTAAGTTACTCATCATCTTGATGCAATCTTTAATTGGGTGTTGACATTAAAAATACAACAATTTGACGAAGATTTGTAATCTTATGAAAATAATAGAAAATAAATAACAGCAAGTATTAGCGTTTTTCTTCCAGTTTCACAAATGCTCTCAGCACTCTCAGGTTGCTGCGACAAACGCAGCATTTGAACAGAATTACGAATACCTCCTGTGTCTGGCGACATAACAACTCCAACTTACTGATATGATAATGTTGTGGAAAAAAACCCTAGAATTTGCAGAAAGTATTTAGGCATACCCGATATCAGCCAATCTGTAGTGAGGCGGTCGAGACAGCAGCGGTGCCCACCTGTATCTAGATTTCATTTTATCTATCGAGTATTGGTAACTGAGTATCTTTATTACACAACATAACGTGACATGTGTTGTTGCCTAATCCAAGAAGACGTATTTTCCACCTTGATGTTAGGTATCACATGAGCGATACGAATGTAACTTACGGGATTGTAATATGGTGACCGCATATTGGCCCGAAAAGATCAGCCGCCGTTCTGTACGTCAGACTACTCGTTACCGTGGACGAGAGGTTAGCAGGTACCAAGGGATTCATGCCACCCATATTTGTATGTTGACTTAGAACTGAAAACATAAAAAAATGATGGAAAAGATGAGAATTTGTCATGTCAAATTTTGAAAAGGTTAGTAGCGTTTGGGTTATAAGTCATTCGGTTGAAGTGAATAGCGAGAATCCCAACTTGCAAGTTGAACAGAATAAGGGACGACATACCAGATGTGAAAACTCTATTTAAACATGTTATTAACATCAGGCAGAGCGATATCATCCCATTGTAACTGTGTAGTTATTCCTATTGGTTACTCAAGACAAATCATTGGAATAAGTGTTGCTATTTATTTTTCGAAACTATTATTATGTTCAATATCATATGACTCCCTGTCACACACGCTGTTTTATTTTCTCATCAGCAGTACAACTATCCGTATCTTGGTATGTCTATACTACTAAATCATGATGGTGGTCATATGCTCTAGATTTCTCCACTATTGATGGTGATTTGCACAAAATGTTCGCAAAAGAGCAATCGCATTTACTATACAGAATCATTCTGAATAAAATCGGAGTATGTAATGTGGGGAACACACAGTGTGCGATACCGCCACTAGGTGTCGCTAGTATGTCAGTTCTGATTGGGGTAACCTAATGGCGTGTTGTATGATTTATAAAACTAGCAATGCACAGATATATTGCCCTTTCTCGTATTTAGGGCCGTTTATAACATCTCACAAAATTCGTAAACTGCCTCTAGTTTTTCATCTCGCGACGTGTTATCCAAGACACCGACATAAACATCTACAGACATGCCTGGGTGAGAAATGCAGAAAAAAGTGCAGATAAAACATCCTGGGGATGATTTTGGGTTTAGTGTAGTCAGTTATTGACCAGTGGAGTCACATGGTCTCTTGTTAAATAATCCGTTACATTTGCCCACCGCCATTGAATGTTATCGCTCAGTTGTCCCAGAACGCACAACCCGTACATAATAAGTGATCTCATTACTTTTCTTTTACCGGAACCCACAAAATATATCCCACAAAACCGACATGTATAGACAAATTAGCATTTATAGTAATTGGGAATGAATAATGAGCTAAATATATCCCTCCAAATTCATCATCAGCTAACATTTCGCTTACCTACAGTTTGCATTTGAGCTTTTCTCCTACCTTTTAACATGAAATCTTGGCGATAATCTCTCATGGTGAAGGCCCCATATTTGTGCAGCTAGTTTCAATGAATAATACATGTGGTAAAAATCGAAGCAAATAAGTTGAATGTTCCCGTGTTCTAAGATAGCAGACTGAGTGCACATGTTTGACTGAACCCTAAAATTCAACTGAATTTCATTCTCTCAATTATACGAAAATGATATACCTTCAAAGGAACACACATTTTGAATGACAAAAGTCGTTACAGAGTCTTGCAGCAACCATTATCGAAACAATGTCCCTGAACCCTGAAAGAGAAGGGAAACCTGAGCAGGGTTTCGGGGCTGCTACACAATACGATTTGTGTGAATAATCTCTCTCATTCATGGACGCGTCAAAACTTGGACGAGAATTTAAGTTGTTTGAATTGATCTTTACTTTTATTGAGAGGCAGACACCCATATTTCGGGTGGATCATCATTGGCATATATTATCATGAACAAGGAATATGCTGCCGATTACACAGGCTCTGAATGACACGAAACAATGCCTTGTTTTATGCTGAATATTTCCACTAGAATCTTCATTTGGAGGATGTTTTTTTTATCACAACATATCAGCTAGATACTACGCAACGTTGACGAATCGGATACGAAGAGGCTCCTGACCCTTATTCCAGGATCCTACTGGTGTGGATGACTATCACACGCTGTCGAAATACGATGGTAGCATACACGATATCTCAGATCTCACAGCTTATGGATATTTCTGACGCCAGAGACTGCGTCAATTTTATACTCAAATGAGAATTGCGCAATCACTGCTTGAAAACCACGTGCATAGTACCCCTAGGAATGACATGAAAGAAAAATCGTTCACACAAATAATAATCGACACACTGCAAGCGTCAGATTCAAGAATAAGAGAGAGAAATTAAAACGAATGTTTTCATTTCCTGAACCCTATTGGACACTGGTTTGGAAACTCGGGGAGTTTCCGGAATTTGGAAAATTGAGCCCTCTAAGCAGTAAAGGCTGCCCAACGTATAAAATATACTAGTTGATCATCATGATCAACAAGACAGCGTATTCGTTTGATACGGATATGATGACATGAACATGTTCATGTACCACTGGTGATATCATTACAAATAATGGATTTAGTCCAAGAGCTAGGCCAATTTTAATTGTAGGTCGGAGGCCAAAATATTTGAGCATGTTTTCTAGTTTCTTAGAGTCTGAAAATGCGCATCTTGGTGGTCAAAGCTGCTAGATTTGTCGAATTTTTTTACCAAATATTCAACGAAATTAGTTAATTGCGCCTCCATATTTGGCTCCATATTGAAGGTGCTGACCTGGTCCAAGCATACACTTGAGAAAAACCATATGTAATTGATTACAGTTGTCTCACGCGATTATTTCGACCAAAACAAAGTTAAAATGGCCTAAATCCATAAAACATATCGCTAGAATTATCTCGCTGATATCTGTATTTCCACGGGTAGGCTAGTTTCATGCATCCAAAAAACTGACGACAGCCGTTGGGCATTCAGCAATACCAAATATGACCATGATCATCCAATTCTTATAGAACTTTCTATGTTTTTCTTCAGACTGACAGACTGATACCCTACGTTGCATAATCCCCCCATATGCTGCGTGCGTTAGCTGTGCTAATATACCAGCGTATTGTCCACTGTTTGCAGGGTAACAGACTGATGTACTTAAAAGAAAACAAATGTTTATGTTGCAGTATATTAATTGCATGTCCTTTGTTATGTTTGTGATAGAAACAATGAACAGAACTGAACGCACAAGGAAAACAGAAAGCTTTTATAAGACAGACAACATAATTGTGTACACCGGTGATTTATTAAGTAAATAATACAACGCTTAATATCACTTTGAGCTCAGTATCAGTAACTTAAAATGGCGAAGATCTCAAAACAATCTGAAATGCAATTTGTTCGCTGATCCACCTTTATGCCGCTCTCCCACCTTGTAGGTTTTATTGTATAATGTGCCTCTTAACTCGATGATAGGTGTTGAGTGTGGCAGTCTTACCCGGAAGAATATCCCCCGCCCCTCCTCAAATCCTAGACACGCATCTCTAGATCCCTCCGCTCATCCTGAGTAAAACGTCAATTTCCGTAACCAGCTAGGTATTATAGTCTGAACGCGACATTAAACCTTAATTCTCCCTCTCTCTGTCACACACAAACACATTCAACTCATTATAATATTATGTTTAAGGCTACTATATCGGGTCCCAGTTGCGGACGTGTACGTATCACAATTTTGCTTAATTACGGGGCATTGCTTTTTTGTATCCTTACAAGCTATACATTTTCCGAAAGCCCTTGATTCAAGGAATTTAGATAAATAAATAACTTTTTGATCACATGAATCGATATATTTAAAGATAATTTATGCCATTTAGGGAAGTATAGTCCTCAAAATCACGCGCTAATAACACTCTCAGTTTTCATCAAACTTGCTTTTTGGAATAATGAACTTTACCATTTGAATAAAAATAGGTTGCCTCAGTTTTTTTTAGTTAGGGCCTAGAAGTTATTTTATCGTCGTGCAAAGTTGAAAGATTGAAAAAATCTACAAAAACTCGACCCCTCCCCACTAAATCATCAATAATTCATGAACAGGGCCGAACTTATAAAATCTGAGGAATAGGTTTGAAGATCTACATGATTGGAATATTGTGTCCAAAGTTCATGTGTGTACATCGAATAACAAGAGAGAAATTTGAACGGAAAAAAAAAATTGGCGAAGAACTAAACGGAGAGAACGACACAAAAAAGTACTGGGTTCGACCGCTTGAGCCACGCTAATCTACCGTTCGCAGCTGGATAAGAACATCGCTGAGACAATGCCGTGACCGCTTGAGTAGATGTCATATGTTTATTATAATAATTGTACGGGCAAAGTTAGTTATAGGCCTACATTGTTAATCAATATTGTGCCGTAAACGTTTCAAATATTCACAGTTTCATGGCTATTCGAGGATGTTATGCTAGGCGATTCAATTAGTTAAACCGTGGACCTCAGTACACAGTCTTCGGCTTGAGCGTGAGTAATCCTTATACCCGACTGTGTCCCCTGGTGCGCGAAGTTCGCCTGATTGGGCCTTATCTACAGCACCACGAATGGCTTGACTTATAAAAAGTTCTGTTTTTTTCTCACAACAATGCACTAATTTTCATAATTTCATACTCCCCCAACTTGTAGGTTTGACTGTGTACCGTACTCTAGTATAAGACAAACAATCGAGATTTTGAAGCTTCGACCCGATACAGTAACCTTAATGTGTTTATTTACAAAAACTAACGGTGCATTGCTATCCTTGAAAATGGATAGCATTGTTACTCCAAAATTCAATATGGTGTCAAATATGGTCGCCCTATTCCTTGAAATTACGGATTTTTCACAAGTTGCAGCATATATTCTCAAAAATGTGTATGAAAATTCACGTTTGAAACTAAAAGGTATGTGAGAAAAATTAGTGTGCATACTGAAGTAAGAAAGCGTTGAATATGGCATAATTGAGGAATTCTGAAACAATTAATCAGATATAAATATACAAGCGTCTAGTCCGTCATTCATAATTCAGCCGTCGTCCACTAAAGAATATCCACGTTCATAATCCAAAGACCTATTCCATATCCATATAACAGTATTAGCATCAAATTCAAAAAGACAATCATAGTATACATAAACATAGGCTAGTTTCCTGCAAGAGAGAAGCGGTCAATATTTTTCAATGATGTCGACAAGGCATCATGATGTTCCAAAAATATAAAATCCATATCGCTGATCAGTATTCTTAATCCCTAATAATCGTTGCAAAGTCGTTATCTAGAGAATGATGTATCTCAGTCACGCTTTGATTGAATGGCGTCAACGAAAAGTCTTGAATAGTGGATAGTTTTAAATGTTTCTTTTTCTCTCCCCAATTTTGAATTTGACTATCAGTTTTAATCTGAAGACTACGAAAATAGATTTAATGTGGGCTCAAGGCGTTCGGTTATCACGAAAGTCTTCAGTTTTGATAAATTTGCACAATCATCTGAGAGTATTGTCTTTATACAAGCAAGGATTTTATGGGAGAGCAGGATTTTCAGATGACCCCACAGGGCTGCCATTTTGAATTTGACCTTCAAATTACGATTTTGGGGATATGCTAATAGCTTCGAAATGTGCGTAAGGAATTAGGCTATGCATAGATATATCTCGATTTTGATGAATTTGAACAATTATCTAAGAATAATGCCTTGAACTAAAACGAGCCGCATAAAAAAAATTTCGACGACCAAAAATATGGCCACCATTTTGAATTTTGACCATCAAATCTTTAACTTAGGGATATACGAATAGATTCAAAATGGGAGTAAGGTGTTAGGCTATGCTCAGAGATCTCTCGGTTTGGAAACATTTGTTCTGATATATTAGCGCAATGCTCTAAGAATAGTGTCTTGAACTACACGAGCAAGATGAAAAGTATGATTTTCAGAGGAACCCATATGACCCCATATGATATGGCGTTTACTCAATCAGACGTCCTCGAAGCTCACCCATTGAGATCAGATGCGCTATTTCTTAAGCTGATCTGTCATCCCGAGTCCCGAACTAGCGTATCTAATTTCGCTTAAGCTACGGGTCAAGTGGATACTCCATAGTCTCTACATGAACAGCTGGAATAAAAGCGCGGCTGGGATACTAAGGCTATGTCAGAGAATCCACCGTAACATTTTGAGAGTTCAAGACGTTAACGTGACATCAGTGTGACGGTCACTGAGATATAAGTTGAATCGTTGATATAGCATGACCCAAATACGGGTTGTTCAAGTTTTTAGCTGTTTGTTCGCGAAGATGAGCCAAATATAGTGGGGCCAAATCGTTGTGTCTTCAAAAAGACAAACACACTTTCTCCATTCTGTCGAAAATCGGGGTAAGGCACCTTTGGGGCAAATTACTGAATTGCTGAATGCCCAGTGACTGTGGTCAGTTCAGGAGGTAAAAGCATTTTGGGAAAGGTATTGCGCAACTATTTCTAAAAACTCTGGTGTTGAATATATGTGGATATTGAATGTCTTACGGAAGAACTTGATGCTAAAGGGCACATACCGTACAGATATGTATCCATATGGGATTTCTCGACTCTATACTACAATCCCGTTTCGTTTCGTAACTTGTGTCTAATTCCGCTTAACCAGGGGCTAGGGGCCGTATGAACTTATCTACTTCAAGATCCTCGTGGTACTCATATAAACATCACAATCAAAGCGTGACTGAGATACATCATTCTTTAGATGACGACTTTACAACTATTGTGGATTAAGAATACTGATCAGCGATACGGGTTTTATATTTTTGGAACATCATGATGTCTTGTCGGCATCATTGAAAACTGTTGACCGCTTCTCTCTTGCAGGAAACTAGCCTATGTTTATGTATACTATGATTGTCTTTTTGAATTTGGTGCTAATACTGTATATGGAATATGTTTTTGGATTTTAGACCCGGATATTCTTTAATAAACGACGGCTGAATTATGAATGATGGACTAGACGCTTGTAATTCCGAATGCATGAAACTAGCCCACCCGTTAAAATAAAGATATCAGCGAGATATTCTAGCGATATGTTTTATGGATTTGATTAATTTTAACCTCATTCAATCTTCAATTTGGAGACAAATATGGAGGCACAGTTAAATATTTTGTAATAAAACATTATTTCCGTTGATCAATTTCGTTGAAAATTTAGTAAAAAACTCGACAAGTCGAGTTTTTTATCCAAAATGCAGCACATTTTCAGAATCAGCACAAAATTCTGATCTAGAAAACATGCTCAAATCTTTTGACCTCCGACGTACAATTAAAAGATCCCTAGCTCTTTGACTAATAGGGTTAATTGCAAGAAACTTAATTGGTTTATTGCAAGGAAGTAGCTTGGGTTCATTTAAATGTTCATTTGAGCCTGTTTCAGATGGAACACCCAGTGGGTATTCCGTGATGTTAGACTGTTATAAGAGGAGTTAGTTGCATAGAAATGTGTTCAATAGTTTCCAAGAAATGGCCAGACAATGTGGGAGAAATTGCCTACATTGGTGAGATATGTAAAAGTTGTCGTATGTAAATGAAGTTGGTGGTGGCATAGACACATTTCTTCTGGCTGTTCGTCTTTTCTTTATCTCCACTGGTAATGTTTCGCGGATGGGTCTCATCACTATAACGCAATTGTGATGTAAGTATATTCATAGCATTATAATAGTGAAGCCAAAACGGTTACCATGGTGATTGGATCTTACAGGCCGCAATTTCGGAGTCAAAAGTAAAACGTTTTTGGAAACAATATTCAAAGATTCTCACTGATAATTATCACAAAAATACAGCTGTTTCAGTATAGTTTCATTCGTATAAATGTTTTTGGGATTATTTTGTTTTGAATAAACTGCTAGTATGCCAAAACTTCAAAGGAGCCCTCTCGGGTATCGAAAAATCGCCCATGTGAATAAAGATTGCATTTTTCTACAGCCCTGAAGCTTTAAATACGGAATGGTTATGGTCAGTTTTAAGGGAGTAGGCCATGTTCATGTCCATACGCCTATGGAACAATGGGATTTTTAGAATTGTTCAGAACAGGTTGAATTTTCGAACAATAATATCCAGCTGCCTCACATTGGGCGCCTTTCGAACAATAGTATCCAGCTGCCTCACATTGGGCGCCTTTCGAACAATAGTATCCAGCTGCCTCACATTGGGCGCCTTTCGAACAATAGTATCCAGCTGCCTCACATTGGGCGCCTTTCGAACAATAGTATCCAGCTACCTCACATTGGGATAAAAGTAAACAAATGCTGATAACTGCCCCAACAGATCCATTTTTATCTGTTCATAGCCGCTCTTGAATTGAATTGAATTGAATTGAAATTGATTATGCTTTTGATGCCCCCAAAATTCATACCAATTCGATTCCAGCAAAAACGGCCGCCTTAGGGAGCGTTCCCATTTAACGTTCGTGTTTTCATGGTTTAAACCACTTCGTTTAAACCATGCCACGAACGATGGGTGTATCGGTGGTTCGTTTTTTCAAAAAAACCATTGAAAAAACGAACGACGAAAAAACCATTGCGTTCGTTCGATGGTTTTCTATAGAGTTTCCAAGGCTGTGACTTGCTGCAGAAAAAACGATTAAAAGTAGTTCCGCCTGAGTGACGTCACACTAAGACACGCCCACATACTGCTCGAATGATGGCAGCTCAAACGTGTAGGCTGTTAAGCCGTCGATAACAGGCCTACCGGTATATACCCGGCACCGCATTAAACTGACCACCGTGTGTGTGCATTCTGACGAGAATTTATAAATATAATCTATCATGAACTATTCAGTGTTGGGTTTTTTTCTTTTTCTTCTGCTTCTTTTTGCGTCCTTGTCCACGAAATAAGTCAATGTTTGTATTTACTACCCGTTGTGAAAAACTACGAGCGCCATCTGATAATATTATCGCAGAAGTATAGCTAGCGGTATCTCTACATTTGAATTATGAATTTAGATTGCGCTACTTGTACAATGAATTTATTAACACCACTGCCCATAATAATTATATCAGCCACGAATATGTCTAGCTTTAACTTTACTCTATTATTTTCTAATCCAGAATCGCAGAAAGCCCCTATCGATTGCGTTTTCATGGTAAAAGGATTAGAAAATAACTAAATATACTCTTCATTGTAGAGTGATTTTATTCACCGGAAATCGCTCTGAACGCTTCCCCGGGGATCTAGACCCCAGGAGCTTCCGGGACCCAGGCGTCCCCTCGACACTCCCCTGAAGTGCTATGATAGTAGTCGCCCCCCCCCCTTGCCTCGTGAGGCCGTACCACTATTCAATTTGCTTTCGACGCCCAGCCAAGATTCACATCTCACATTTTTTCAGGAATAAGATACCAAAAATGTCTTGTAATGTTGAATGATTGATATTATTTTTTATTTAAATTCATTTAAAAACATACGCAGCGCTTTTGTGAAGAATGCCTAAATTGCCATGTCAACACAATTTAGTGTTATTCTTGAAATAAACATTTTCGTTTCAAAGTTATTAATCATTTGAAATGCCATCATGTCATGTATTTTGCGATACATACTAAATGATATAAGAGTTCAAATAAGCGTGGCTTGAATTTTCCGGCAAAATTTGTCTATCTGGCCTATGCAAGTAATATATTTAACTCCATGGTTAAACTGATGTTGTATGACCTGCCCGCAGTCTGACTGAAGAGGAGACCATGGTGGGCCGGGGGGGGGGGGAGCGGGGGCCATTTTCAATATCGATTTCCAGCCGTAAAGACGTACTCAACAATATCATCCGTAAACAACAACAACAACAAATAACAACAGTGAAGCTGTTCAAGACGCTACCTATTGTAACTACTGGACAATTCTGAGACGGAGCAGACGGAAGTGGTTGGACCAGAACGAAGAAATAAAGTGCCGTAGACCGCGGGGCCAGACAGTTCAAAATAAGTACCGTATTTATTTATACCCGGCCGGTTGTTTAGGCCTAAATAAATCTCCGCTTACTGCAGGTCCACAGGGGCTTGTAGCTGGTCGGTTATTAAAAAAAATCGAACGACTACTTATCAGGATTAGCAGGAAAGTACAATGCGACGATAAACGATCATGTGGTAGGATACTGTGATGGATACGACTTGTGCGACGAAAAACAATTAATTGAGCAGGTTAGAAATAGTATGTCCTTTTATTGCAATATACCCGTGTGTCTCTCTCCACGTGTTCCTTTCATCGTGCGTACAATTTCTACATTTTGTTCTGTTTTGAAAGTTTCTTGACGCCATTACGTGTCTGGCAGCAAAGCATTCTTGTGATGTTCGCGGCCACACTTCACACCTGAACACACAACGGTGGTCTCCTCGATACCGTCTACAACTCAAATGTGTTTATTTAACCTTAGATCAACAGAAATTTCGATTCACGGTCTCCGTTACAGTCCGTATATTGCCGTTGTTTTTTTTTATTGAATAGCAATTCAGAAAATGATAGAATTTTAGTTACGACAATTCTCAACACTGGGACGTTATTATCAAAATGGCTTCGGTATTATCATGGAGCCTACTCTAGTAGGCTCCATGGTATTATATACGGTCCGGATTAGAGCTTACTACGGTTGAAGAACTTTTGGATATTATATCCCACAGCTTGCTATCAGATGATAAGTGTCACAAAGAATATATTAATTTACAGATACATGCAGATAGATTTATTGCTCAGTTTTGTCGATAGGACTAAAATGCATATACATTAAGACATACATTAAAACAAATATAACATGAGTACATTAAGACAGAACAATTAAGACACTAAAACAATAGGACATTAAAAGAAACATCATACAAGAAACATAAAAACAATGTGAAAACATCACAGACAATATCAAACAAAGACAACAAAATACATTGAATACATCACTGATGATTTAGCGTTCTCGTGGGTGCCGTGGGCTATACTTGTGATGTCAGGTTAGGATATACATGGGCTAAGACTGCTGTGCATTAAAACATATATATAAATATTACATGTATTTATTTAAATCTTGATATTTTTGTAATTATAACTGCTATTTCTATGTTAAAACAACACGTCTATGATTATCTATTGATACTATCTGTAGATATTCCATTATAATTGAACATTACATACAATTAATCCTTGTAAGAAATTTCTTATTTTAATTTACTTCGGATTCGGAAGTTATTTTTGAAAAATTGGTTCCGGTAACTGTGTATGCTTAGTTCCAACCGACCTTCTGGGGCCTTATAATTCACGCGCCATTCTGAACGTATTTACTTCAAGAATTCAAATAAGACCGCTGTTACATGCAACACATAAAATATATCACATTTGGTTAAAGTTACGGTAGCATTAAACAAACTTGACCCAAATCTGCACCCTTAAATATAGTTAAATGTATTAATCACAATGAACACACATCAATAAAGATTCGGACATTTGAAAGCTAACACAATGCTGCTTTTAATTATTTGTCATATGTCAAAAAAAAATCATTGTTCTTGCTAAAACTTATATTTACAAATTGTTAATCGAGAAAGAAATAAATTTTAAAAATGAAAAAAATGAAGATTTCTTTTTGGGATAGGGCGT
>JAVTVY010047777.1:0-24546 GCA_036873755.1 Hanleya hanleyi | reverse complement strand
CCGAAGAGACACGGAGGTTACCGAAGATGTCACGGCTCGGCCCTCGACTTGGGGATAGCTGAACTGAGTGTGCTAAAAATAGATCACCAGCTAGCGTGCTATAAAAGGGAAGCGGCCTGGCCGTTTCATCAGACACTCTGTCAACCACCAAGATGTTCACTTGCACAACTTGCCAGAAGCAGTTTACTCGTCTGCACGACTTGCACCGCCACAAGGCCTCCACTCACAACGATGCACGGTATACTTGTATAACCTGCGCACGGTCATTTAATCGGAAGGATCATTTACTGCGCCACGAACGCTCATTCCACGAGGGCGCGACGGAACACTGTAAGGATTGTGGTCAACTCTTCAAACGACGCAGTCAGTTAAGACGCCATCAGCGTTTGATTCATGCCCCGTCTCTACGGTTTGGGCGACAACTTTCCCCTAAAGAGGAGCCGCGGAAGGTCAGACCCAGTGAAGATGAGCCCGGGGAGACGAACGCCACTGGTGATGCGATGACGGAGAGCCCGCCTATATCCACAGTTCAGAAGAGCCTGGATATCCAGCCGGACCCCACCGTTACGTTTTCGAGTCATACGCCTGACAACATCGAACATTTTCTGGACGAGCCCATAAATGTTCCTAGCGATCTGTTACAGGACACCCATCCAGTGAGTGACATCTATCGGCGCCATTGGTCCATGATACGGCAATGTTTCAACCGTCATCGCCCTATTCAAGATATCTACAATTTCCGACTGACCGGCCTCGCCCGTCTACGTAGCTACGTGGAAGCCATCTTCAACGACCAAACTACGGCCTTCAGATTGAATCTAGCGTTTGGTTATGTGCTGCAGCATAAGGAGACAGTCCAAGTCCGATACTTTTACCCGAGCAGTAACATTCAGGTATTTGACCAACCGTTTACCATCATTAACCGGGTGTCGCTAGAGACGATGCTGGAGAAACTGGACACCGTGGATCCTTTGGAATGGGCCCAACGACAACGCCCCAACACCAAGTGGACAGTGGAGAGGGTGACCAATGTTACCTTTTTCGTTACCAAGCTGACCGACCACCCCATCGGCTGAATGCGTCACCCGTGCACTGATGAATACCATAACATGCCGTACATACCCTATATGTCTACATGCTGATCGTTGACTTGAGCTCAGTAAACACTTGTATACCTAATGTGACGGTTCGTTAAATAATAAAACATGGTGTTTGATATTTCAATTTGTTTTGCTGTGAACATACTAAACATTCCCAGGGCGGCTCCCCCAGCCTGGGTATGATGTAACATTGGGGATAATAAACTGCATGAACATTGCTGAACTTGTTGTTATTCACGACAACGGCTATCCGATTGTACAATACAGAACATATATTGTATAATACAGGACATATATGGTACAATACAGGACAGATATGGTATAATACAGCACAGATTTGGTATAATACAGGATATATACTGTATAATACAGGACAGATTTGGTATAATACAGAACATATATTGTATAATACAGCACAGATTTGGCATAATACAGGACAGATACTGTATAATACAGTACAGATTTGGTATAATACAGAACATATATTGTATAATACAGGACAAATATGGTACAAAACAGGACAGATTTGGTATTATACAGGACAGATATTGTATAACACAGGACAGATATTGCATAATACAGCACAGATATGGTATAATTCGGGACAGATATGGTATAACACAGCACAGATATGGAATAATAGAGGGTAAATATTGTATAATACAGCACAGATTTGGTATAATACAGGACATATATGGTACAATACAGGACAGATATGGTATAATGCAGCACAGATATGGTATAATAGAGGAGAAATATTGTATAATACAGAGCAGATATGGTATAATACAGGGCATATATGGTACAATACAGGACAGATACTGTATAATACAGGACAGATTTGGTATAATACCGAACATATATTGCAGAATACTGGACAGATATTGTATAATACAGGACAGATATTGTATAATACAGCACAGATATGGTACAACACAGGACAGATATTGTATAATACAGCACAGATTTGGTATAATACAGCACAGATTTGGTATAATACAGGACAGATACTGTATAATACAGGGCAGATTTGGTATAATACAGGACATATGGTATAATAGAGAACAAATATGGTACAATACAGGACAGATTTGGTATAATACAGGACAGATATTGTATAACATAGGACAGGTATGGTATAATACAGGATATATATGGTATAATGCAGGACAGATGTGGTATAACACAACAAAGATGTGGTATAATGTGTGACAGATATGGATGGTCCATCTCTACACCAAATACCTTCCTCCACTGCCCCAAAATGCCTACTGATGACGTCACAGATGACGTGAACATACCTCAAATCGGGATGTACACCCCGAGAGCTACAAGATAACACCTCCCACGACACAATCGGACCAAGGATGGTCCCTCTCTACCCCAAACACACCTCCACGCACCCCCAAAATGGCCACTTTACTTAGTACACTCAACTGCGCATGCGCAGGTTGACGCGACTTGCACTTAAAAACACGCCATTCTGACTCTACCCCACACAAGCTTCACTTTGACACCTCCCACAACCCATTTGGACCCATTGTGGTCCATCTCTACCCCAAACACACTCCCCACATACCCCCCAACATGCTTGCTTTCTATACTACGGCCAGACTGCGCATGCGCAGACTATTGCACACGGACGAACCATTAGTCGATACATTACAAACTCCACGGGAGCTTCAAAATAAGACCTCATACGACACCATAGGATCATAAGGGGCCCACCTAGACCCCAAAACGTTCACCCCGTATGGGTCTATACCTCCATAGCCATGCAGTATAGGCCTATGGGCCTAGCCAGGCCTCGGTGAAAAACGAGACGTGAAAAACAAGACCAAACAACCCATATCACAATGAACGTGTGTGAATTTCCCAGGTTGGACCTATACCCCATAGCCAGCCTATGGGCCTACCCAGGCCTCGGTGAGCTTTTTCCAAAAATTTCACCGTTTCGCTCCGGGACCCTTCCCATCGTGTTCTAAATGACGAGACGCGAAAAACAAATCGAAGCAACCCATATCACAATGAACGTGTGTGAATTTCCCAGGTTGAACCTATACCCCCATATAGCCAGCCTATAGGCCTATATACAGACCTCGGTGACTTTTCCCAACGAGAAAAACGAGACCCCACAAGCCATAGTAAAGCCCACGAAAAAAATTGACCATCCCCATACCCCATACAGGCATTTTCCCTTATATTGTATAATACAGACCCCTATTGTAGGGGTAAAATCCGTGTTCCGCTTTTTATAGTTTCGGGGAAAAATCCTAATTTTACATGCACCCACCCCATTGACTTGATAGGCAGGCCCCGATAAGCCCGGGGACCGATATTAGCCCTTTTGGCTAGGGTTGATAGGGGTTTTCCCCTATTTTAGGGGTAAAGTCCGTGTTCCGCTTTTTATATTTTCGGGGAAAATCCTAATTTTACATGCACCCACCCCATTGACTTGATAGGTAGGTGCCAATAAGCCCGGGGACCGATATTAGCCCTTTTGGCTAGAGTTGATAGGTGTTTTCCCTTATTTTAGGGGTAAAGTCCGTATTCCGCTTTTTATAGTTTCGGGAAAAAATCCTAATTTTACATGCACCCATCCCATTGACTTGATAGGCAGGTCCCAATAAGCCCGGGGACCGATATTAGCCCTTTTGACTAGGGTTGATAGGTGTTTTCCCCTATTTTAGGGGTAAAGTCCGTGTTCCGCTTTTTATAGTTTCGGAAAAAAATCCTAATTTTACATGCACCCACCCATGACTGAATGGCCCTAGAGGAGCGCTTCACTTTGATACCTCACTCGACCCATTCGGTCCACTAGGGACCCACCCCTGTCACAAAACGTCTATTCCCATACTCTTTTTAGGCATTCCCGGTATACATTAACATTGGAAGTCACTTGGTTGACATGGGACTACGTTCTGTCCGCGGAGGAATACAAAGGTTACAGGTTGCCGGAACTACTTTTGACCTCCACGTGACCTTGAGCTGGTGGCGCCCCCTGGCGCCCCAGGCGCCCCAGAGGTGAAAGGCGAGGGGGCGTCCCCTATACCTTTAACCTGGAAACAGCGCCCCCTGGTGGATGCAAGAGTTATCTCCCCCGGCAAAATGAGACCGAATATGCGGTCTACCTACTACTAAAGTTTGACACTTTTATCGCCTATCTCGAGACGACAGGATAGCAAACTATAATGCTACCGCGTGCCCTCGAACAAACCTAAGGTCAACATCCTGCGACACGAACCTTTGTTTGGCCCTTAATACCAAAACCTCGCTGATGTAAATTGAATTTTAACCGCGGAGTAAATAGAATTTTCCGTGCCTTACGAGGACAAAATCAGAAAATGTAAATAGAAGAATAAAGCGACTTTAACGAACTGTGTACGAGATAAGTGCATGATTGTATGCGTTAGCGAAGCTTTAAGTCTCATTAATGGACAACAGTTTTCTCTGGAAAACATTATTTTTGAATAAAACTGCTAAACTGGGCATCCCAAAGACTTAACATTTTGTTACGCAAACACCTACATGAAGATTCCCGATTTTGAAATCTAATACGGTACAAATCGACATAGATGACAAAAATTCAAAATAATTCTTTATGATAATATTCCACCAATGTAGTCATATATTTAGTCAGAAGACCATGAAATATATACATTGATATTATGGAGTTTTGGGTATATGTGATCGATTATTTTTGAAATATCACAACCTTTTCAAAACTGACGACACAGTTACTGTACAAAACAAACATTCCAGTCGAGTTGGGCTACACAGTGCAATAATCACGTCACCTTATTGTTGATGCATTGGTCTTGATAATTTGCCCATGTGATCGCGGTCTATCCTTGTTTTATCACAGTAAACAAAGGAATTGGTTCTAAGATAGCTTTTGTCGACGTTAGATTATAAAAAACATAGATCTTCATATTAATAAAGTGCATTACTGTTGAATTTGATGAATCGTGTCAGTTTCATAAACTGTGGGGTTGTCATTGTATACATGATACAATTTTCACTGGGCTTTCTATAATCTATCGTCGAAAACGTTATCGCTATGTCAAAACGTTATCATTGAGTTCACGATGGTTCAGAAAAATACGTGGAATATCTTGTCACGGAGAAAACTTTGCCTGTAACGTGTACGAAATTAGATAAACAACGAAAGGTAAAATATCAAGATTAATGCGGCGTCAAATTTCAATGGGACGTGATTATTGCACTGTTTTACTCTGTATTGAGGTCCAACCCTACTGGAATGTTAGCGTTTAACAGTATGTGTTAGTGTCACTCTTGAAAGCTTGTGATATTTCAAGAATAATCTACCATACATACCTGAAACTTCATAATATCTATTTATATTTTTTAGGGTCTTCAGACTGGATATATTTTCAGGAAGAATGATTTTGAATTTACATCAAAAATGTCGAATTATACCGTCTTGGATTTCAAACTCGGAAATTGAACTCTTCAAGTAGATGCTCGATTAACAAAATAAGAAACCTTTTTGAAGTCCAGTTGAGCAGTTTTATTAAACAATTCTGTTTTCCGGAGAAAACTATTGCTCATAAATGAAACTTTCACATATTAAGGCTTGACAGACGCATACAATCATGCACTTATCTCGTACACATTTCCATAAAAATGTGCCCAATTATGGATGCAATATTTTGCTTCTATTCGCTTTAGGGGTCGTTTCCATTAATCGTTTTTTCTTCAGTCGCGATTTTTCTTCAATTTTCTCGACTGAAAAACGATCAGTCGCGAATCAGTCGCGAGGATATCGAGAAAAAAAATGAGAAAAAACGATTGAACCTTTTCTGGAAAAAACCATTCTCTCGCGATATCGTTTTTGAATCGTTTACCCATGCGCGATCCGTTCTTGATCGCGAATCTTCAATCGCGAGAGAATCGGGTTTTTTTCAAGGCGCGAGAGAATCGTGAGGCGGAGTGATATTTGACACATAGGCCGTGTTGCCGTCGTACGCCGCTCTATCCGCGAACTGGGAACTACATGTAATGTTGATTGCGGATTTGTCGATGGAAAAACCTATATTACTATATTATACTGTATAAATGCGCAAGATAACCGAATAATATATATGATTCACGATCTATAGTCTCCTACAAGCCGAAGTAGGGCGTATGCTGGAAATATCTATACATATACCTTTACCATGCTTCCTGTGACGTTCGCGCTCAGATTTACTCTGGCGAAGCGTAAATGACAAAATTACATGTTTATTCAATAATCGTGTGAGTCGACAATGTATTAATGTTCAGTCATTCCCTTCATACTTTCGATAATTTCCTCATATATTCATGCAACTTGGTATAAACAATACAGGGTGATAGTCAGAATATCTTGTTTTGTAAATACCGGGTACAGGTCATAAGTGGATTTGAGTTCGTCGTTGATTGCATTATCAGAATGATTACGGCACAGGTTTCATAGAGGTGTGAATGGGCGCATGGCGATAACCCAGAACAGCTTAGCCCTCCAGCTGAGAATTTCTAGGTTAATTAAGGTGAAAAATAGTGTAATTAAATATGTATATTTTGTTATAGTAAAACATACATTAGGAAAGGGTATCCATTCATGTTTTGGTACAGTTTTTAAACTACTGAGATGTGAATAAGTTCAAAAAATCACCATCAAGTTAATTTTATTTATTATAAGAATATTCGCGGCAGTGATTTCATATTTATATCAAATACATATCACAATGGTGATTGAATCGCATATAACGGTTGGATTCGCATATGTACAATACTTTTTATTTTAATTTTATATTTTGAGAAATGAACTATGAATGATTCCAAAGGGAAGCTCAAGCCAAAAACCAACTGAATAGTATATAATTTCATCTCTTACTGGATTAACCAGTTGTGAAATTTTTTACAAATAGCCCGCACTATATATTAATAATTAAGTGCTTTCGAAGACTCAAAACCCCGTATGACAATGTTATATTCAATACAGCGCCATCTACCTACACAAGGAAAATGGTGATCGTAGGACAAAAAACCACGCGTACAGCGAAAATCTGACGAATCAACTCAAAATTTCAGCCCGCACAGATGCCAAAAACGTTCACGAAAAATACTACACAAGAAATCTGAAATAATACCAGCTTTAAAACACAGAAATACCCAAAATAATAGGCGAAATTGTAAGTGCAAATGACCCAATCTGACCATATCCGGGCCTGTGTCCCGTACAAAATATATGTAAATATGAAGTTATAATTATATGCATAACCATTATTCCTATGTATATATATAGATATTTTTTCAATTTCTTTCAATATCCCCATCGTATCTATATAACCGCCAACTGTACAGAAACACGCTATAGTTTTACACTAGTCTGACTGAAGTGTTAGAAACTCGAACGTGTATGCGGGTCAGTCAGGCTGAACCAATGGCGTACTACTTTCGGCTATAATCCTCAATCGTTTTTTTCAATCGTTTATATTTTCTCGATTAAAAAGCGATTGAATCGCGATATCGCTTTTTATTCGCGAGAATTTTCTCGATTGAAAAACGATTGCCAGCAGAAAAAAAAACCATTCGAACAGTGATCGCGAATGAATCGTTTATTTTGAAGAAAAAAACCATTCCCTCGCGCCTTGGAAAATCGCGACTTCGAGAAAATTTGACGAAATAAACGATTCATTCGCGAACGATAATTGGAAACGGTGCCTAAGCAGAAAAGATTCCCAATCCATACCCCAACCACACTGTACCTCCGTCGTATCCAGGGTATATCCTAACCAGTTTTCAACCAGGTCCCAACAACGCAGAATGGGAATGTACATGCAAACAAATATTCCAGCTGCAACGCGTCTCATAGGTGGCAGAATCATCAGGTAATCCTGTTTTTGTGTTTTGGAGAATAATCAGTTTCGTATATATGAGCTGCTGATCAAATAGTCCAATTAATTACATTGTCATTAGAAGGTCATCAATAGTTAGATTTGCTTAAGATATATTTCGTAAAGATCGTGACCTGCTGAAATAAAGAACCGAACTTGGCAAACCCATCTCTTGAGGCAAATAGAACAATATCAAAAGGGGTGGTCTTTGCTCTGGGCTCTGTGACTCCCTCTGGCCTCATTTGCGGGGCAATATTGTTATTGAAAAAAATAGTTAGCCTCCCGTTAGTTTCGTTATTTTTATATCCTTGAGGATAGGACGCTAAACCTTAGCACACTGTATAACTGATGCAAGCGTTATTAAAAAAAAATGTAAAAAAAAATCCAAGATGACCGCTACGATGACGTCACAGTGACACCATACTCCAAAGATATGCCATTCTGCGGACTGCCTGAAACTATAGCTGAAACTGCCTGGTAAATTAGTAAATACTGATCTTATTTGGGATAAATAGTTTTGGGTGCGTGTTCGTGAACAAATTTAATTGCGAAGGAAGACGACAAAAACACAATTATCCAGATACCTCGTAATGCCATCCATTTTGAATTTACCCATGAAGTTCTGCTTTCAGATGAAGTTCCCACCGCTTCCGTATTCCTACTTTCCATCTGGCAATATTTAGAACGGAATGACAGCTTGATATTGCTTCCATGCTTTGTATTTCGAAGCATATGATAATATAGCACTTACGCTCCCTATGCAGACCTAATTTTGCATAGGAATATTATAGGGCAATACGAGAGCGATATCCCTAAATAGCCCGATATCTTCCAAGTTCTAAGATATACATTTTACGACAATACTGTTTTATTTTTATATCAAGATTAATCTGATTAAAATTAACAACCTTCTCTCCTAAACCCCTTTGGATCGTACTGGTAGCAGGTTCACAATAAAATCGCATGTGATTATGTCGTAAAATGCAGAAGCTGAATATTGGGAGAAATTGGACGGTATATAGCAATTTTATTTAAAATACAAGATATGGAGGCTGTGTGGGCTTTCATCTATATATTTTTTTTATATTTTCGAGTTCAAAAGCTGGAACACGGGAGTGATGTCGAGCTGTTCGTCTTTCCATTATCAGATGGAAAGCAGGAATACAGGAGTGGTGTTAGCTTTACATCTTTCAATTTTGCAATATGAATCTTTCCATTTTTTCTATCTTGCAAATCTGCTAAATTTTCACACCAGAGCTCTCCCATCAGCCCTCTTTACATTTTCATATTTCAAGTCCTGTGATATTCCAAATCACCTTCACAAGTGCACCGTCAAATGTGGGCTAACCTTAACCGAGGCAGCTGGAAAAATTCCTGCTCATTCTCATCCCGCGACCGAAAGTTGAACCCCCCTCCTCCAACACTTGATCTTGTGGAGGTCATCCACAACGGCAGCTTTCACCAGCTCCAAGATCGATCCCGCTTGAAGATGGATGTCGTATGTTGTTGCTGTTGTTGTTGTTGTCGCCTTTCCGCGGCGCTGGGTCGCAAATCAATGCGCACCGGACCAGGCCATGACGACTACACGGCACAGATTTGCCAAAATACTGAGAATAAATTGAAGAGGGAAATGGTACAGTTTGTGGCGGAGAGAGAAGGATAGGGCATTGCAAGGAGCCGAGATGGGGGTGGGGGAGTGGTGTCGGGCAAATTTCAAGCCAATCTAACTGGAAAAGCTAATGACATTTTCACAACCATCTGGCCGTGATTTATCAGCATATCTTAGCTATACAATGTTGAAAGTTATATCCATAGAAGAAATACTCGAAAATAAACAGATTATCGCGGATTTTTTTCATCACAATTTCCTTCCAGAAAGCCATCTGCTCCGATGTTCAGCATATCAGAGGAGGAATACCCGTATGTTGGAGGATGGTAACGAAGGGACATAACCCGACAATGTGACACCTCTTCGGTTCGGGCAATAGAAGAAATTGATTTATCATGTATTTATGATGAACATTATTAATAACCAAACTTCTTGTATATGAAGAATTTGATTCACACCATATTGTTTTGTCTTGAAATTTAATAAAAAATCTCAGCTCGTTTGCTTCTAATTATACACGCATATATATTTTTGGCTCGACAGCTACCAAACAGATGAACCTTTCTCTGACGAATTTGGTATGTGGTCTAATAAAATTCTTTCTATACTTTCTCAGTAACTGTAACTATTCGGAGGGACTTTACTGTCACAGATGTGATCATTCTCGTAGGAAGATATTAAATACTAATCGAGAAAATGGTGAAAACGCGGATTTCTGAGGACCCCACTTGCCAACCATTTCGGATATACCCATGATACCTTTCACCTAGTAATCTGCAAATAGGCCATTAATGAGCTCACCAGGTTAAATTACGAGGTAAAAAGATTTAGCTCACAATTTCCTCGTGTCCCAGAATTACTGCAGAAAATTCCAAATTATTTGATCCAGAAATGATAATCAATATCAAAAGTGAGGATCTGGTAACATCTTGTGTGTCACCCTTGTAGAGCCAAATAAATAAAACGAAATGCAGTCAAAAGTGTTTTTCGAGCCTTGCTGGTGTAATAAAACTGAAATATTTTTCAAAGAAAGCCTGCATCACAATGCAATGTTTTGGATGCCAAGTAGAGGGCTTAATCAATCAGCGTGATTACTTGTGGCGAAACCATATCATATATCACATAATATTAATAATCAGATACAAATCGGATACCGGCATGTGTACATTTATAACACGAACAGCTTGCACCATTAGGATCAATGGGGTTTGCAATACCGTTGTTCACTCCCTGATTACCTCGTGACAAATACCTGAACCGTTTAGCTCAAAGGAGGATATCTTTTTTTTTATTTCAACTGATTTGAACTTTCTCGTCCTTTTGGGTAGACAGATAATCTTGCTCTATGATGTATAAAACGGATTCTTCCAAGTGAACTAATCAATGGTTGATCAATTCGACAAACACAATTACACGAGGCATGCACTTGTTCCCGGGGAAATGATTATCTGGAGATACAAATTAGACCAATTGAATCATGTGAATATCATCAAATAACACAAATAGTCTGGTTAGTGTTACACCTGGATAAATACCGGGAAAATTATCACTCCGAACCGTTCCTCAGTTCGATTGAAATGCGTCCAAAGGCTTCTATATATTTATCGGACTACTATTGAGAACTGTGACGAAATGAAACAGCTGACGGGTGAATACGTTCAATGATCAATGGGCTTTCAAATGTTCATCGTGGAATGTTTTTAACCCGTGGAACTGATATCACACTAAAACGTCTGATGGTGAAGGCGCAACATGTACGCTTCAAGTTTTCTACTGCATTTCACGATATTAACAGGTAAGTTACATTTTTTTTCAAGTTTACAATCATATGCCCGTTTGGCCTAGGTTAAAATGGATCAAAAGTTAGCTGTTGGTTTGTTTCGGTCCATTTTCCTACGAAGTAGGCTCTCATTTGCAAATTGTCCGGTAGTCAGTGAGGCAGTCATTCAGTCCATCCGAATCCTTTCGTCGACAAAATAAGGAGAATCGTTAGCATTAGAACCTTGATTTTTGGCATGAACTTGCATTAGGGGACTATTACCAGCAAGTTCTGAGCTGACCGAATTCTGGTAAAAATTTGATTTATAATAATTTTTTATTATTTATTATGCGCTCAGCGAGTGCACTGTCATGCCCTCCGGAAAACCTTGGTTGTATGTTTCATTGTGACTTTTGAAGGTTTCCTGATACCAGGAAGCCTGGTCCATTCGAGATTCAGACCATCTGAGAATGGTTATCGTTGGATGGAATCCCTAAATTCCCATATATTCTGGGAGCTTACATAATGCTACTCTTATTCAACCTATGCACTAACCTTTGGAGGATTTTACCCACCCTTGGGCAGACCTACTTAGGTGACCTATAAACCTCGAAATTGGCAAAAACATGTCTCAGATCAAGTACACACTTAACCCTATCTGGCCTGGGCTTTTTGGGATTTGTCCTATCCTGGGGGGAAGGGCGAAATGCCCACCCCCCACCTAATTATTTTTTCTCACCCCTTGAGATAGGGGGCTGAAACTTACTACAGTATACCCTTGGGCCAAGCTCTACCAGAAAATGTAAAAAATCCAAGATGGCCGCTTTGATGACGTCGCAGTGACGTCATTTTCAAAACTGCATTTCTTGGCAGATTTTCCGAATTTTTCATTTATGCAATTTCTCCGCAAAAACTGCATGATAAATTAGTAAATATTAATGTGATAGATTTTGCCCACTTTTCATAGCGAAACAGCAGAAATTTTGAAAAAATATGATCAAAAACATCACTTTTCTGGTAGCCCACGTGGCGGCCATCTTGAATTTACACATGATCCTCTACTCGGGGGGGGGGAGGGGGGAGTAATGCAAATAGGCTGATAATGACCCCAATGTAATGAAGTATAAAGTCACGGAGTTTCAGCTCTCCATTTTTTGTCGTTCCGGAGATAGCGCAGAAAGCTTGATAGGGGCCATTTTGCTCCTCCCTCCAGGCCAGGTAGGGTTAAATCATATGAAACCCTACTTCGTAGGTCCTGTGACGTTAGTCACACTGCTCATGCATAAACTACTTTTGCAAAACATATCGGTCATATATTTTTTTATGGGCCGGTGGAGGGATGTTGGGCGGAGAAATTTTGTCAAATTTTCTAAATGATATCTTTCGTCACTATTCGTCTCGTTTGCCCAGAGTTGATCACTGTCCACTGGCGGTTAACTGCCCAGCTATTTGCGTTTATGAGTGCATTTACGTGTACATGTACCATCCGATATCTCAGATAATCGATAATTCTTGTTCTCGTCTGTGTATATTTATATAGCGATGCAGGACTAAGTGGAATTTGAAGTGAACAGACACTGAAAGCAAATTATGAAAAACATTCCAATCTCAAAGTGAATTCTAGTTTTGTCAAGGTCAGATAAACAGGAAGTCATTGCTAAGCCACAATTGTACGTAGCCTAGGGATTTACTCCCAGTACTACAGATTTGCACACTGCACAACAACTGCACAGAAAGCCTTATATATCAAGAGCACATACTGTAAAAGCTTATCTCTCCTGTGACGCGTGAAATCAAACGGTTCATAACATAATTATGCTTGTCTTTAAATGTTCTAACGTTGATGGAATCACCGTTTGTATCGTAGCCTTAGCTATATACATTTTCAATCTATTCCCAAATATTCCCTTTGAACTTGTGCCCCCAGGTCATGTTAAGAATAGACGTCAGCTCCTCAGAGAGCTTGCTGTAAAAGGCGTCTAACTGGTGCACCCGTGAGGTTCCCGGATATGAAAATGAGTAGGACCCCACGGGGGGTGGGTGGGGGTGGTGGGTGGGGCTGGGGTCCCGCTCTAAAATGGAATACGACCGTACCGTGGGGTACTCGGGTGTGGAGGAATAGGACATCGTTATATGACTGAAATAGTCTTGAAAGCGACGTTAAGTCATACTTACTTGAACTTGTGCTGTAATGGTATCATCGGACAGGTGACGAATTGTAGACAAAAGTACTGCCGTATGTGACATAATTTTATGTAAAGTGATGTATGAGCTATGATTTTCAATCTGTTTTAGAAGAAAAACAAGGCAAACGATGAAACAAATTGGCAAATCAAATCTAATAACGTCTTTTTGATGAACAGGTCTATGCACGAAATCAGTCTGGGGATCGACTGCGGAGGTAGTGGATATGCTAAAACGAGATTTGACTCGAGATTACAACACACATATCCGGCCAATCAAGAACCATTCGCAGACCGTTCAAGTAGGAATAAGGCTGTATTTAATGTTTATTCATGATTTGGTAAGTCTTATCTTCATCCAGTTTCTTTTATTCGATATGCTGCTGTTGCAAAATTCGGAAAGTTGTATAAAAGTCATTTTTCTTACCAACACACAAAGCAGTGTTTCCATTTTTACCGTTACATATCCTTTGCTCTCCAATATTAACAAATCTGTTGCAATAGCATCTCACATCGGTGACTCACGCTTCTATACTATTAACCCTACCTGACCTGGGGGGGGGGGGGGCGAAATGGACCATTTACCAAACTTTCTGCGCTATCGCTGGAACGACAACAACTGGAAAGCTGAAACTCCGTGACTTTATAGTTTATCATACTGGGATCATTTTGAGCCTATTTGCTTGGCCCCCTGAATAGAGGATCATGGGTAAATTCAAGATGGCGACCACGTGGGGTACCAGTGATTTTTTAGTCTTATTTCTTCCCAATTTCTGCTTTTGGACAAAGTGGACAAAAACTATTTTATTTCACATCACATTAATATTTGGTAATTATCATGCAGTTTTTGCGGAAAATTGCATAAATACGAAAATTGGAAAATCTGACGGAAAAATCGACCAAAAAATGCCGATTTTGAAAATGTCACTGCGACGTCATCGAAGCGGCCATCTTGATTTTTTTTACATTTTCTGGTAGAGCTTGACCCAAGGGTATGGTGCGTAAAGTTTCAGCTCCCTAGCTCAAGGGGTAAGAAAAATAATTAGGGGGGCCATTTCGGCCCCCCAGGCCAGGATACGTCCCCAAAAGCTCAGGTCAGATAGGGTTAAGGTACATCTTTTGAATCAGTCCTGTCAAAAACGGACAAGTAAGAAGACACGTTATTGACTCTCGATTAAAGTGTTCAATGATAAAAGTAGAGTTTGTTTTTGCTGAAGTTTGAGAATTTTATATGGGAGAGGATCGAGAGTTCCTATAACTATTAATTTGTTGAAAAATAGGTGATTTTTCTATGCCCCCTATCCAAATATCTGTTAACCGATTTAATACGAATTCAATATTTGTTTTAGGACGAGAAAGAGCAAGAACTCACATTTTCTGCTTGGGCCTATATGGTGAGGGGTGAGGTTTTTTTGGAATGTCTCCTGAGCTGCAAATAGTATATGAATAGTTTATTTTAAAGGAATGTCCGAAACGTAATCAAATCAGGCAGTCGATAATCAATAGATATTTTCTGTAAAAGCATTCATATACGACATCTATACACCGAAAATCACGCATCCGTTTATTTCTTATTAGTGGGAAACTATCAGTACAGTTGTGACAGCAAATGTTTCATGACGTTTGGTCCTCCACAAATAATTTAGAATAAATTATCATATAGAGTGATTTGATCCCATCTATGCCGTGGAATTAAATTCCGCTAAATGCATGTCTCAGACAACATATACGATGGAAGCCCCATGACTCGGAGGGGTCCTGGATTTTATTACGATGAAGGGAAAGGATAATCGCCCACACTATGGATGCCATGTATATTTAACAGGAGTGGTATGACGAATTCCTCAGATGGAACGAATCTGAATATTCAGGAATTTCGAGCCTTCTATTCCCTCCCGCTGATGTTTGGAAACCAGATCTTGCCGTGTCCAACAGGTAAAGACGCGTTCAAATCTTAGATACTCAAATATCGCCTGCATAAATAGATTTTAGAAAAATTAGAAAATATCTCATTCTGGTGAGTTTATTTATTTATGAGTCGAGGGGATTAACGTGTTATCGCTTTATTACATTAGTCGATCTCTTCGACTAAATTTTTCATGAAGACAATTTATTCGTATAATTATAATATACACTGAAACGTACATACTGATTTTCTTTTCAAGCTTTGAGAGGATGACTAAATTCACCACGGGCAATTATTTGATTCGTGTTCGTTCGGATGGTACAGTAGAGTGGGCTCCTGGGGACATATTCAAAACTCATTGCACAGTGGACATCACCTACTATCCCTTCGACATCCAATCCTGTGACATAATATTCGGAACCTGGATGTACGTCATAGAGGAAGTGGACGTCTATCCAATGGCGAACATCAGCCTGGTAGACTATCAGGAAAGCGGCGAGTGGGAGATTGTAGGACTAGAAAGCGATCGGACAATGGAGACGTACGACTGTTGCCCAGATGAAGATACGGTGTCTGTTAAATTCATCGTGAGAATCTCTCGGCGGAAGACTTTCTACATTTTAACAGTTATACTTCCAGTACTCATGTTTTCCTTTCTCAACGTGGTCGACTTCGTTTTACCCCCGAACTCTGGAGAGAAGATGTCATTATCTGTCACCGTGTTCCTGTCGTTCGCTTTCTTCATGAGCATCCTGAACGAATCTATGCCAAGGACGTCAATGTCCCTCTCCATTCTTGGTATGGCCAGCGTATCAGTATTGATTATATTGTTGTCGGTCATTGTTTGAGACCGGTTGGGAGTAGGACCGGTGCAAATATTGGGGAGACCGGAACTTTTTGTGGCATTTTTTGTGAAGGATGTGAACGTTTTAACGTAAATATTCGTAAGCCAAATAATTTGGGTTTTTTTCAATAACACAGATCGACTCCACATAGACCACTAGTGGATGACCATCAATTTTAAAAGATTGAAGACATGTGTGCGCATTTATTCCTAAGATTTTCTTTGAATAATATTGTTCAATTTGATTGCTATCGTGGCGATAACTTCTCGAAAAAATAGTTCACTAGCTGATAAAAAAAAGTAAAAAAAGTATTACCCATTTTATGCATTGCTCCACTGCAATTTTTTAAGCATTTTTGTTGTTTTCAATGAAATGTAACATACGCAGAGTACATTAACGAAAGTACCAAATGTTTTTGATAGCTCCTGAAATACTGACTGTGAAAATACATAGCTTTATACATTCTAAGGAAATAGCTCATCAAGAGGAAATGTGGATGCAACATGTGACCGCCTCAAAACATGCTCAAATAATAGTTTTAGTATAAATTTCGAATATGACCAGGACCGTGTTTTACTGAGAATCTGTGTAGTTTTTTTGTTCAAGGATGAAGGCTACCAAGGTTTCTTTGCGGATGAATTCTCCTGCTACACCGGTCTTACCCCCCTTCCCCAGATCTAATAACTTTTGGTCGACCCCGTAGAGTACCCAGTAATACATACATGTATCGTTGAAATATTTTCATGACTGCTCTCTATAGTTCAGAAATTTCTTCAGCAACAGCTAAATCACAGAATATTCAACTGGCGTAATGCATTGCTCGACACTAGTTCTATTCAATCATCAAATATTTGTCTTCTTTTCCTGTAGGTATCTACATGATTATGGTGATGGCGATGGGTACCTTATCAGTTGTTCTCTCGGCCATTGTGATCATGCTGTATCACAAGGAAAACCCCGATCTTCATCAGATTCTACCTGTCTATTCCAAGAGACTCCGGGTACAGCGCGTCTTGGCCCAAACGGCAACCAGCGTGCTACCAGATATCGGGGACAGAATCAGATATGAAATCAACGGAACGGTACGAAAGAATTCCGTATCAGAGAGAGACAGTGAACAGAAGATGTCCTTTGACAAGAACGGTCCTGGCATCAATAAAGTCAACATGATGTCTATCGCACGTCGCTGTGACCGCATTTTTCTGTGGTTTTCACTAACATTCAGTGTCGCATCATCAACTGCCATCTTGGTGATACTGACACAACAATGATCATGTTTTCTGTGTTTTTTTTTTACACCAGATAAAGCCCCATATCTATGCGGACACGATTATGGACAGGCGCAATCAAAGCGCGACTGAATTCGACCTGGGTATATCCTTAACCCTACTAGGCCTGGGTATTCAAGATGGCGGCCACGTGGGGTACCAGAAAAGTGATGTTTTTGTCATATTTCTTCAAAATTTCTTCTTTTCCGCAATGAAAAGTGAGCAAAACATATTCACATCACATTAATATTTACTAACTTATCATGCACGTTTTGCGGAAAAATTGCATAAATAAAAATTTCGGAAAATTTGACCCAAAAATCGACAAAAAAATGCCTTTTTTGAAAATGACATCACTGTGACGTCATCAAAGTGGTCATCTTGATTTTATTTTACCTTTTCTGGTAGAGCTTGACCCAAGAGAATAGTGTGATACATGTAAGTTTCAGCCCACTAGCTCAAGGGGTAAGAAAAATAATTAGGGGTTGAGCATTTCGGCCTCCCCCCAGCCCTGGACAGGTCCCAAAAAGCCCGGGCCAGATAGGGTTAATGAACAGATATATATATGCCCCAAGGCATGTATACACCTTTTCTATGCTCAGTCAGGATCATATCCTAATGCATGACCTGTAGAGCGAGTTTGAAATACACAAGCATTCGCAAACCTGCACCATGCCTCATACCAACATTGTTCTACTTCCTTATTGCAAATAAAGCGTAGTAGTATATATAACGTAAATTGGCGAAATAGCGCCTCACTGCGCATGCGCAGAACCTTGTGTGACGTCATAAGTGTGCGCAGAAAAAAAAATGGGGCGGTATTGGGGTGGTGTGCGCATGCGTGATGTGTGGGAGGTGGGTACAAGATGGCCGCCAGTGGAAGATGTGGGAGGTGGGTACAAGATGGCCGCCAGTGTCATGATGTGGGAGGTGGGTACAAGATGGCCGCCAGTGGAAGATGTGGGAGGTGGGTACAAGATGGCCGCCAGTGTCATGATGTGGGAGGTGGGTACAAGATGGCCGCGAGTGTGAGTGAGATGTGGGAGGTGGGTACAAGATGGCCGCGAGTGTCATGATGTGGGAGGTGGGTACAAGATGGCCGCCAGTGTCATGATGTGGGAGGTGGGTACAAGATGGCCGCCAGTGTGAGTGAGATGTGGGAGGTGGGTACAAGATGGCCGCCAGTGGAAGATGTGGGAGGTGGGTACAAGATGGCCGCCAGTGAGTGGAAGATGTGGGAGGTGGGTACAAGATGGCCGCCAGTGTGAGTGAGATGTGGGAGGTGGGTACAAGATGGCCGCCAGTGTGAGTGAGATGTGGGAGGTGGGTACAAGATGGCCGCCAGTGAGTGGAAGATGTGGGAGGTGGGTACAAGATGGCCGCCAGTGTGAGTGAGATGTGGGAGGTGGGTACAAGATGGCCGCCAGCGAGTGTGATTTGGTGGGAGGTGGGTACAAGATGGCCGCCAGTGTGATTTGGTGGGAGGTGGGTACAAGATGGCCGCGAGTAGTAAAATGTATAAAAGGAGTCGATTTTTAGGGAAAGGGGTGTATTCAATCTGACTTACCTGACCTGACTTGATCAGCCAGCCAGCCAGCCAGCCCTCCTACCTGCCTGCCTTCCTGTCTGCCTGCCTGCATTCTGCCTGTGTGGAATGCATGTCCTGACTTGGTTCTGGGTTTTTTCCATCACGGTTGTGCGCAGGTGTATGACGTCACTTCCGGTCTGCGTGAATCGGGCGTGACCTGGGACTATGGGATGCATGTACTGACTTGGTTCTGGGGTTTTTCCCTCACGGGGAGGTCACGTGATCAGTTCAAGGTCATATCCATTTTTTATCGATATGTCAACTCCACACCCAGTCCATTAAATGCTCCTTCACCTATGCTTCAATTTGATACCTCACTCGACCTGTGGTGTGAGTGAGTGCAAGAATGTATTCATCCGCGGTGATGCAGTCATGTCTGGCGGTGATTCGGTCTCGGGAAAAAGCTTCCTTGCCCAATGCCTACGGACTTTACCGAAGATACACGGACTTTAACGAAAAGACACGGACGTACACGAAAAGACGCGAAGGTGAACGCCATTGTGGGAAACCTCCCACAGACAGGTCAGTACATGCATTTCTATGTTGTTCACGCATAATAAAAGGATTGATCTGTAATCTGTGTTGTTGTTGTTGCTCCCTTTTTTTGGACTAACCCATCAGAATAGTACGTATCACGGACTATACCCGTAGAGCTACATCTGGTCTATAAAACACGTCCCTCTGGATCCCACACCTTCATTTCTACAGAGCCATGGCGGAGACCCAGCCCCATGCGACTCGCATTTTACAGTATGCCACCGTGGTGAATTCATTCACGGGTTACCGAGCAGTGGTCCGGTCCATGTTTGCAGATGGCGACGACAACGAGGGACGACGCCAGATCCTGAACGAGTTCACAGAAGCGGTCCTCCACAGAGTGCACTCGATGGAGAGGCGTGCCATCACTCACCACTACTGGACTATGACAGCCATCCTTGATGCTCGGGCTATGGACCACGAGCGCTCACGCCGCAACCAGCACCGGCTGGTTGGCCTCATACTAGTCTGTGCCCTATTCACCCTGGCGCTGTGGTATTGACACTATAAATACCAGGGTCAGACAGAGTGTGTGTCATTCACCGTTCGACATTTGGACCAAGCATGTCATCCGTCCTACGAGCCATCCTCCCCCTTACACCTTACCAGGTGGGATTATACGTTTATGAAGATTATGTTACTCTGGTGGAAGATAGTGGCGGGGATTGGAGGGCGTCCCCTGAGACTTTATCGAATACGGTGACACTACAGCGTGATGGGTGGACTAAGTTTAAACGGGTGTTGAGCGGAGAGTTAGACGGACACCTGATCCACCTGGACAAGGCCAACTACGTATACCATACTGCGCTCTACCCACGGGTGGGACGCTACCAAGAGCCGGCTCGAAGTTTCCTCCTAACTCCCTCTCTGTGGTCAGCCTTGGAGAAAATAGGCCCTCTGGTGGACCAGTTATTTATACCCGACGATCGATCACCCCACCAATTGGCATGGGCTCATGCTATCGAACACGCACTAGATGAACCTAATGAAAAAAAAGCGGATGGAGAAAATACTATATGTATAGAATGCGCAGAGGCTGGAATGACAGGGTCACCTCATGAAGCCACCCACACACACATGACGGGCCAGAACGATGAAGAAGAAGAAAAAATCCGTGATGAAGCCGCGGGGCCAATGGCTGAACCCCATGAACAACTACATGAACCCGACGACGATGCCATTGATTACCCCGCTAGACTCAGTCAGCCCAATGACATGACCACCTGATCCTTTGATCTCACGGGGTTCTCCCTATAAATACGAGAGACAGTGAAATCTGGTACCATTCACGTACTGACCATGACGGAGCATATAGTACTGGCGTATTTCAGCTTGACCCCCGAGGTTTTCCTGCACGTGTATGCGGATAAGGTCGATATCATGGAGGAGGTGGTGGGAGACACGGACCCTACACAACCGTGCCCGGCTCACATTCGTCTGTCCCGGGAGGGCTGGACCAAATTCAAACGGGTGTTGTCTGGTGAACTGGACGGCGACCTCATCCACTTGTGTCACGATGTGTACATCCGACGCGGCCCTTTCTTTGCTCAATTGGCTCGGCTAGATGGAGGTACAGTGCATTTTACCCTTCACCCTGATCTATGGTCTGCATTGGAAGATGCCGTGGTGGATGTGGATGAAGTGCTTATCAAGCGGTCATCAGACGAGTTGGACTGGTCATTGACCATGGCCACTGTGGAAGTCCACGAAGAAAATCAGAAAGAAACTCAGGCCCAAGATATACCCGTTATAAATAAACGATAGAGCCAGGGTCCATCATCATTTTGTCACCATGAAGCGCTGGGAGAAGGTGTTGGATAACTTATACTACAGTCCCGACAGTCCGGCAGCCTATAGTGCATTGTCGGCTCTCTATCGAGCGGCCAAACCCCAGGGGGTACAACGTGCCCAAGTCCGAGATTGGTTAAGAAGACAAGACACCTATACCTTACATCGATCTGTCCGTCGCCATTTTCTACGGAACCGGGTCATCGTGGGAGGAATAGATGCCCAGTGGCAAGCGGATTTGGTGGATATGAGCGCCTTTGCCAAACACAACGATGAGAATCGGTATATCTTGACGTGCATCGATATCCTATCCAAGTATGCGTGGGTGGTACCCATCCGGACGAAAACGGGGGCAAATCTCATAGCGGCGTTCAAAGACATCTTCAAGACCGGGCGCAAACCTTTGTATTTGCAAACCGACGAAGGCACGGAATTCCTCAACAGACCGTTCCAAGCCTTTCTCAAGAAACAGAAGGTGTTTTTCTTCCATACGTACAACGAGACCAAGGCTTCCGTGGTGGAGAGGTTCAACAGGACATTCAAAGGCCGCATGTATAAATATTTCACCTATAAGAATACAAGGCGGTACATCGATGTTCTCCCGAAACTGGTGAGGGGTTACAATCGAGCCTATCATCGAAGTATAGAGAGAGCCCCCATTACCGTGACCCAACGCAATGAAGCCCAAGTCCGGCGTGTCTTGTACCCCAGGCCATCGCAGCGAACGACGAAGGCGGTGTACAAGGTCGGCGACCCTGTACGGATCAGTAAAGTCAAGGGCAAGTTCGAGAAAAGTTACTTGCCCAACTGGAGCGATGAGCACTTCCTGATTAAACGGCGCCTACCCCGACAGCGGCGAGTCTATGAACTGGAAGATCTCCAAGGCGAAACGTTGCTGGGGACGTTTTACGACACGGAATTACAGCCTGTTGTAAAAACACAGCAAGACTACTACACGGTGGAGCAGATTTTGAAAACGGAACGTCGACGTGGCAAACTGTTTCATTTCGTAAAATGGCAAGGCTGGCCCAGTTCCTTCAATTCCTGGGTCGCGGCCAACCAGGTGAAACGACTATAAAGCCAGACACCACTGCCGTCCTCCTTCATTCCACGTCCGACCCCAGTGCTATGGACCAACAGCAGCTGCCTCCGAAGACAGCGTCTCGCAAAACGCGCAAAGCGCAAGTGGGCTTTGGGGTGCTATTGCTAACCCTGCTGAGTGTGTTGTACGGAGGTGTGTTTTACGACGTAGCCTATGTCAGTACGTTACTTAACCAACTGAGAACACCAGCCATCAGTGAAACGGGTCTACAGAGAGCACCAGTCGTATCGAGCCCAGTCACCACCACCACCACACCCCGCGTACAAGCCACGTCGAGCTCTACACTTACACCAAGTACACCTACTACGTCTCAAGACCCACCGGATTTCATCCCTCACAGTGAACCGACAACGACGACGACCACCCACGTTGTACCCACCCCCAGCACCATCTCTGAACGTGAACAGACAACGACGACCGACGTTGTACCCACCACCACTCCAGTTCACTCGTACGAAATTTACAAGAGCGGGTTACCACGACAACGGATAGACCTCAAACCATGGACCCTCGGTGGCAACATCCCTTCACCTGCGTCATCGCAGGACCGACGGGCTCCGGCAAAACGCACTTCGTCAGGAAGCTCCTTCAACACGCCGACAGCATGATCACTCCACCCATTGCCCGAGTCGTGTGGTGTTACGGAGAATGGCAGGAAGCGTATGCAGCAATGCCCCACATCACGTTCGTGGAAGGCCTACCCAACCTGGCCGATTTGGAACCCGACACCTTGGTGGTTGTGGATGATCTCATGGCGGAGACGGATGCACGGGTCACCCAACTCTTTACCAAAGGCAGCCATCATCGACGGCTCAGCATCATCTACATTGTGCAGAATCTGTTCAGTAAAAACAAAGAACATCGGAATATCAGCTTAAATGCCCACTACCTGGTGGTCTTCAAAAACCCGAGAGATACCACTCAACTGCTGCACCTGGCGAGACAGATGTATCCCGGCCGCACACCGTTTGCGTTGGAAGCCTTCAAAGATGCCACAACCCCTCAGCACGGGTATATGCTCTTCGACCTCAAGCAAGCCACCCCCGACCACCTTCGACTACGGACCGGCATCTTTCCCGGAGAGACCCACCACGTGTACATGCAAAAATAATGTAAACACACCCACAGTGGCGCCCCCAGCTGGGGTTTGTGTGTTTGATGATGGGGAATAATAAAAAGAATGAATACCACAGCAGGGTTGACTTTGTCTGTGAGGTGGATAAAAAGGGCAGAGTTGTGGGTTCTAGCATTAGTTGTACAGGATGTCTGCGCGAGTACGGAAGCACGCTCCCACGCTCCGTGTATTGAAGACGGCCCCACCCGAGTTAGTCCGAACCATTGTACGCGGTGCGGACCCTGACCTTGTACGCTGTCTGTGCGAGATCGGGTACAACCTGTTAAAAGGCAACGTACCACTGACTCCGGCTCAGAAGACCAAGTTGGCCAAGCATAAGACAGGTCGCCGAACCCTAGTCCAGAAGCGGGTCCCTCAAACACAAAAGAAAAAAGGTGTTACAGAAAGGCGGCTTTCTCGGGGCCATCTTAGCACCGTTGGCCGCTTCCGTGTTGGGTCCAGTATTGGGTGGACTCTTCGGCCGACAATGAACCACACGAAAAAAATGGTCCTCGTCGAACCACGGTTCCTGCAAAACCTCCAATCACCCTACCCTGTCCCACCTACGGTGAAGACCATAAACAGCCTCGATGGAGAGATGCAACAGATCTTACAGAGACCGGGGTTAAGCGACAGTGAGAAAGTACAACGGTACAATGAGACGCTTCAACGGTACGTGACGTTCATGGACCAATACAAAACCCTGTCTACCCCAGCAACAGCACCACCACCACCACCACCACCACCACCACGTGACAGACCGCTGACCTCAGCACCGCTCCAACAGCCGGGTCAGGTAGCCCCCACAACCCCACAGTGGGTGGAAGACGAAGTGCTGAAGAGTGTACCTGCATCGTTCAAGAAAC
>JAVTVY010047776.1:0-23673 GCA_036873755.1 Hanleya hanleyi | reverse complement strand
ATCTTCAATGACCAAGCTACGTCCTTCAAATTAAATCTGGCGTTTGGCTATGTGCTGCAGCATAAGGACACAGACCAAGCCCGATATTTTTACCCGAGCAGTAACATCCGGGTATTTGACCAACCGTTTACCATCATTAACCCGGCGTCGCTAGAGACGATGCTGGAGAAACTGGACACCGTGGATCCCTTGGAATGGACCCAACAACAACGCCCCAACACCAAGTGGACAGTGGAGAGTGTGACCAATGTTACATTTTTCGTTACCAAGCTGACCGACCACCCCCATCGACTGAATGCGTCACTCATGCACTGATGAATACCATAACATGCCGTACATACTCTATATGTCTACATGTTGGTCGTTGACGTTACGGAGGTGACCGAAGAGACACGGAGATTACCGAAGATGTCACGGCTCGGCCCTCGTCTTGGGAATAGTTGAACTGAGTGTGCTAAAAATAGATCACCAGCTAGCGTGCTATAAAAGGGAGGCGGCCTGGCCGTTTCATCAAACAATCTGTCAACCACCAAGATGTTCACTTGCACAACTTGCCAGAAGATGTTTACTCGTCTAGATAAGTTACGACGCCACGAGGCCTCCACCCACAACGATGCCCCGTATCCTTGTATAATCTGCGCACGGTCATTCAATCGGAAGGATAATTTACTGCGCCATGAGAGGGTACTCCACGCGGGTGCGACAGTACTATGTAATGATTGTGGTCGACTCTTCAAACGAGTAGGTCAGTTAGTCGGACCCAGTCGGTTTAGACGGCACCAACGTTTGAGGCATGCCCCGTCTCTACGGTTTGGGCGACAACTTTCCACTAAAGAGGAGCCGCGGAAGGTCAGACCCAGCGAAGATGAACCCGGAGAGACGAACGCCACTGGTGATGCGATGACGCAGAGCCTGCCTATACCCACGGTCGAGGAGGGCCTGGATATCCAGCCGGACCCCTCCGTTACGGTTTCGAGTCATACGCCTGACAACATCGAACATTTTCTGGACGAGCCCGTAAATGTTCCTAGCGATCTCTTACAGGACGCCCAGCCAGTGAGTGACATTTATCGGCGTCACTGGTCCATGATACGGCACTGTTTCTACCGTCATCGCCCTATTCAAGATATCTACAATTTCCGACTGACCGACCTCGCCCGTCTACGCAGCTACATGGAAGCCATCTTCAATGACCAAGCTACGTCCTTCAAATTGAATCTGGCGTTTGGTTATGTGCTGCGGCATAAGGAGACAGACCAAGTCCGATACTTTTACCCGAGCAGTAACATCCGGGTATTTGACCAACCGTTTACCATCATTAACCGAGTGTCGCTAAAGACGATGCTGGAGAAACTGGACACCGTGGATCCCTTGAAATGGGCCCAACAACAACGCCCCAACACCAAGTGGACAGTGGAGAGGGTGACCAATGTTACGTTCTTCGTGACCAAACTACGGAATATTGCCATCGGGTGAATGTATTCACCCATGCACTGATAGATACTCAGAATGCACAAACATGTATCTGAGGATATGTTACCTCAACGGTATCCTGGCCTGCCCGACGATGATTAGAATAAACGGTTCAGATGGCACTTTCTGAAATGGAGACTTCTGATTGGACAAGAATACATCTAACGGACAGGAACGAATATGAAACATGCAAATGGTGGCCTCTGATTGGATAAGAATCTTCTTGAATTGTAAATATACCCAACGCGGCTCCCCCAGCGTGGGTATGATGTAACATTGGGGAAGATAAACTATATGAAAAAAACTTCTTGTTGTTGTTGTTCTCTCATGTGTCATCCTTGTTGTTGTTGCTGTTGTTGTTCTCTCTCCGGTCTATATCATGGCGTTATGTTAGAGTGTTAAGGTGTAACGACGAGCGTTGACGGGCATCACTGCATTTCGAAGAATTAGTGACAATTCCATGGAATATCAGAGCTTCTGATCTATTTCACCAGGGCGTTGAAGCATTAAGAATGGTGTTGGTGGGCGTTGCTACAAGATGACACCTCACACGGTCCATTTGGACCACGGATGGTCCATCTCTACACCAAATACCTCCTTTCACTGCCCCAAAATGCTCACTTTCGCTACTACTCCTACTGATGACGTCACCAATGACGTCACAGATGACGCGAACATACCTCAAATCGGAATGTACACCCCGAGAGCTACAAAATGACACCTCACACGACGCATTCGGACTAAGGATGGTGCATCTCTACACCAAACTCACCCTCACGCACCCACAAAATGTCCACTTTCGCTACTACTCGTACCGATGACGTCATCAATGACGTCACAGATGACGCGGACATCCCTCAAATCGGAATGTACACCCCGAGAACTACAAGATGACACATTCCAGGACGCATTCGAACCGTGAATAGCCCATCTCGATCCCAAATACCTTCATGTACTGCCCGAAAATGACCACTTTACTTACTACAACCAACTGCGCCTGCGCAGATTGACGCGACTTGCATTCAAAAACACGCCATTCTGACTCTACCCCACACAAGCTTCACTTTGACACCCTCCACGACCCATTCGGACCCATAGCGGTCCATCCAAATAACATCCTTCACTGCTAAAAAATGCCCACTTTCGCTACAACTTGTACTAATGACGTCACCAATGACGTCACAGATGCTATAAATATCCCTGAAATCAGGGTCTATACTCCGAGAGCTACAACATGATACCCCACACGACGCATTCGCAACGCGGATGGTCCATCTCTACACCAAATACCTTCCTGCACTGCCCCAAAAGGCTCACTTTCGCTAATACTCCTACTGATGACGTCATCGATGACGTCACAGATGCTTCGGACATGCCTCAATTCGGAATGTACACCCCGAGAGCTACAAAATGACACCTCACACGACGCATTCGGACTAAGGATGGTGCATCTCTACACCAAACTCACCCTCACGCACCCACAAAATGTCCACTTTCGCTACTACTCGTACCGATGACGTCATCAATGACGTCACAGATGACGCGGACATCCCTCAAATCGGAATGTACACCCCGAGAACTACAAGATGACACATTCCAGGACGCATTCGAACCGTGAATAGCCCATCTCGATCCCAAATACCTTCATGTACTGCCCGAAAATGACCACTTTACTTACTACAACCAACTGCGCCTGCGCAGATTGACGCGACTTGCATTCAAAAACACGCCATTCTGACTCTACCCCACACAAGCTTCACTTTGACACCCTCCACGACCCATTCGGACCCATAGCGGTCCATCTCTACCCCAAACACCTTCATGTACTGCCCCAAAATGGCCACTTTACTTAATACAACCATGGGGTTAGAGGCGTCCCTAATGGTCCAATCGGGTCGAGTGAGGTATCAAATTGAAGGTAACGTGAAGGCGCATCTGATAGACTGGGTGTGGGCTTGAATTAGGGTAATTCTACGCATGCGCGAAGGCCGAAGGCTATGAAACTAGCCTTTTTGGAGCTAGAAGAGCCCCTAGTGGCCCAATGGAGCCGAGTGAGGTATCAATGTGAAGGTGAGATGAAGGGCCATATGATGGACTGGTGTGGGTTGAACTATCAGCATTCTGCGCATGCGCAAGAATGGAAATAGACGTTTTGGAGCTATTTGACTATTAAAAAAGGAAAAAAAGAATGAACACATTTTTTAATTTTCTACTATTTTTTATTAACACACAATGAACGTATTCACAATTGAATTTAATACACATTAACAGTGAGTATTGAATTTTTCAAATACACATTAACAGTGAAAAAACTATGAATTTTTTTTGTAATACAATTATACACTCTCCAGATCAGTTTTCCTTGTTCTCAATAGTTCTTCAACAAGACTTGTTTGAAGTCATCATCATCTTTCCGGCCTTGGTGCACATAGATGTACGCCACATAAAAGGTAAAAACATGAATGTCTCCTACGGGCCACCGTATGATAAAGAGATATGGACTATCAGTATTGAAAGTGATGCAATTTGCAGTTGTTACGGTTCGATAAATAATCTGAGATGAACTGAATGATTGTGGTAGTAGGCGTGGCATAGTAGTAAATTTATAAATGACCCGTCACTGCGCGTGAAGAATGGCTACATTTTGCATCGGTGACAGCTGTCACTCAGACCAGGTCAAGCAGATGGTTGACCGCAGATGTGTTTTCAGTAGAGTTGATGGATGCTAGGTGAATGATGTGTAAATTTTGACAAAACATAAGGTAGAACTGGAAAGACTATCACTTGAACTTCGGCTGAGTTGTAGGTGAGCTTGTAATTTACAGTGATTTCAATATATCACGTAAACCGCGCTACGTGCCCAAGGATTGATGCGTTTACATTCACCTACAGACATCTACGCATAAAAATGAAAATTTCCCGGTGTAGTGTTCGCATGGTCAGGAATGGGACTAAACTGGTTATAATGAAGGTAAGACAATTTTCCCTACTATATACTAATTTGTGCTTTCAATGAAAAATATATCTTAAAATATTGCGAATGTGCGTAACAACAACAACAACATGGTAGGCTAGAATGTTCGATTTCGTGTACCACAACCGAAAAAATGTCTATCTGGAAAACTACAGCGCCCACAAAGTTGCTACGTCAGCACTAAATTCTATAGTTCTGGTAGGTTGTAACTCGAGCTTCATATTTCATAAGCTGCTTGAGAAAATACGTGAAATTTGCATTGATAAATTGTGCAAAACCGACAGTGCACTTCCACGCAATCGCGCGAATGAAATCACCCGCTCAAATGAATTACATTGTAGCAGTCTAAAAATAGAGGTATTTGTTGACATAAAAACAGCTGATGCATGTAGAGGATGTTTGAGTTTCACCAGAAAATTATGCCAATATATAAATGCCTCCCTATGTACTAAAATTGCCCGCTAAAAGTTTCCATGATATAGGGAAATAACTGTGATGTGTTTTTCCACAGTGACACGTTCTCCTAAAGACCGTCTAAGCTGCAAAAAAAATTCCGATGGGGAGGGGGAGGGGGGGAGGAGGGGGAGGGGGACATTTCCTAGCATGGATATTATTAAAATTAATGTATATTACATACGTGTACGACGTTGATTGGTGTTACTCTGTGATACTGGTCAATGATACTGGTCAGGCAGATGATTACACACAGGCAGTGATCAGGGAGGTCCGTTAGGCAGGCGGGCAGGAAAATCGGTGAGGCAGGCAGACAGGTCAGGTAAGTCAGATTGAAATACACCCCTTTCCCTAAAAATGGACTCCTTTTATAGCCAATTGACCTCATTTGCATATTTTCAGTAACCACAGGCCGCCATTTTGAAACACACCACCCTAACACACACATATCATACGGTGGCCCGTAGGAGACATTCATGTTTTTACCTTTTATGTGACGTACATCTATGTGCACCAAGGCCGGAAAGATGATGATGACTTCAAACAAGTCTTGTTGAAGAACTATTGAGAACAAGGAAAACTGATCTGGAGAGTGTATAATTGTATTACAAAAAAAATTCATAGTTTTTTCACTGTTAATGTGTATTTGAAAAATTCAATACTCACTGTTAATGTGTATTAAATTCAATTGTGAATACGTTCATTGTGTGTTAATAAAAAATAGTAGAAAATTAAAAAATGTGTTCATTCTTTTTTTCCTTTTTTAATAGTCAAATAGCTCCAAAACGTCTATTTCCATTCTTGCGCATGCGCAGAATGCTGATAGTTCAACCCACACCAGTCCATCATATGGCCCTTCATCTCACCTTCACATTGATACCTCACTCGGCTCCATTGGGCCACTAGGGGCTCTTCTAGCTCCAAAACGTCTATTTCCATACACTTCGGCCACCGCGCATGCGCAGAATGCCGATAGTTCAACCCCACACCCAGCCCATTAGATGCCCCTTCACATAAGCTTCACTTTGATACCTCACTCGACCCCATCGGACCCTTAGGGGCTTCCCTAGCTCCAACACGGCTATTTTCATACCCTTCGGCCACCGCGCATGCGCAGAAGGCCGATAGTTCAACCCCACACCCAGCCCATTAGATGCCCCTTCACATAAGCTTCACTTTGATACCTCACTCGACCCAATCGGACCATTTTATCTAGGGACTACTTTTTCTCCGCGGAAGCTTTTTCCCGAGACCGAATCACCGCCAAAACCACGGCCAAACCGCATCACCGCGCATGAATACATTTTTTTTTTTTTTTTTGCCGGAACTTTTTTTTTCGTGGAGGTAAGGTCAGTCAGTGCACTGGGTGTGAAGTTGTCCGCCATCTTGAATCACACCACCCCTAACATACAAAAACAAGCCGCCATCTTGAATCACACCACCCCTAACATACAAAAACAAGCCGCCATCTTGAATCACACCACCCCTAACATACAAAAACAAGCCGCCATCTTGAAAATCTGGGTTTTTCCAAAAATTGGGTGCAAGTGCACTCATAGGCCACGCCCCCAACCCCCTCGCTCCGCCCAAATAACCCCCTCGCTCCGCCCCAAATGACGTCAAAAAAGGTTCTCGCGCATGCGCAGTTGAGGGCTAGATGTAACAGATCCTTACACCCTACTACTCACGTGAAGACTAAGCTATATAAATATTTTGAATACATACCATGCATCAGTAATCAAAATTTTAATGTAAAATTTCGCCGACGGCTGTTTAATTATCTTCATTAATACACGACTTACTTTATACCTCAAAATGTACCCAAAAAAAGGAAGAAAAAAGGTTTGTGTCCAATTCGCTATTTTAGCTCTTTGAGCATAAAGAACTTTAGTGTGAATTTTTAAAAATCTTTATCCTTGCATCTTTGTTTTTTTCAAAACTCTTTTCTGGGAAACATTGTTTCCCTATATGAGACGTTTGTCACCATATATTATTTTCCGCAAGCATGTACTAGGCTCAAAGTCGGGTTTAGGATCAAAACTGTAATTGTGACATGCATGTAGGTGATGCGTCGAATGAGTTTGACCATGTTTAGCTGTGGCAGCTTACAAAAGAGTGGTGTCAAGCTTCACTAGTGTAAAAAAGACAGTCTGGCGTCACATGAGCAGGAGCAGTGGGAGCAGTTACATCATCACCGAAAGTGACACAATCACCGGAAGTTATCGCCGTAATGAGGTCAATATGTCAAAGGTTAAGGCCAGTGGCCAATGTCAAATATCAAGATCAAGGTCAATGTGAAATGAGAAGGGTATAGGAAGCAATGTGAAATGAGGCGGATATACACTGAGAGGAAAAGGGCATTCATGATGATGTCAAAAGAGGTATCTAGAAGCTAGATACCCCTGGATCTCGGGTAGGTTCGTTGGGGTTTCAGAACGATTCACCAAAGGATTCACTAGGATGCCGGAATGGGTATCTGACAGTTAGATATCCCTGGTTCTGGACAAGATACCCCATGGATTCGTCACGATTCCCCAGTTTCTCCACATGATTCCCCTAATCACCCCCACCACGTGGCTGTGAGATCGCCTGTTTGGTATGTGGCGTCTACCATGGGTCGTCTTTGTTCAGTAAAACCCACACCAATCTTAAGTTTCTTCGTTCCATCGATGTCATATTTCATACCAGTTACATTTATCGTCACCCCAAGAACAGTTTTGCAAAGTTCTTCGATCAATATACCCGAGGATGTACAATGATGAATCATCAATGTGAAGGACAACACATGTTTGTTACTATCCGCACATGATGTACATTGTGCTTCAAATCGTGTGGGAATTTCTCATTTTCTGAGGATATTTGCCAAATTGATTGAAGTTATTATAAATCAGGCTATGAGAATTCCTATCAAGGCTGAGTACAGGAGTGGACAGTATTAAACCATCGTTGTTGTTGTTGTTCACATTCATAATTTATTCATAATACCGAGAGAAATGTGGAATTCAGCAATAAATTCCTCCCCCCTCCCACCACGAGAACCCAAGGCATCCAGAGTATTCACCTGATTACCCCCATAGGGCATCCTGTTGATTAACTTGGGGTCTCGTGGGAGGTACCCTTGTTGGATTTTCCTGCAACCATCACTACGATTCTCCTATTAGTCTGAGTGTAGGGTGCAATCTAGAATGTGAGATGAGAGGGTATAAGGTGCAATGTGAACAGGGAAGGGGCAGGGTATATAGAGGAGGAATGTTAAATCAGAAGGGTATAAGGTGCAATGTGAAATGAGGAGGATATAAAAAGGGTATAAGGAGGAATGGGAATTGAGAAGGTATATGGGGAGCAATGTGAACAGGGAAGGAAGCAGGGTAGAGAGGAGAAATGTGAAATGAGAAGGATATTGGTTGCAATGGGAAATGAGGCGGATATAAGGAATAATGAGAAATGAGATGAAGGGTATAGGGTGGATGGATGGATGAATTGACTTGGGCACTCCATCGTGATACGATGGGCACGGGTCATGCAGGACATGCCGTGCAATCCGTTCCCTCACACCTCACTACACATGGTCCCTTGTACCAGTGTCACATAGACACTGGCAACCTCCCCTCCATTGTCCTTGACTAGCCTACTCTATCTCGCCGGCCATAAACTCTGGATCATGTCGTCAGCTCGATACTGTTCCTGTCCCACATTCGTATTGGCCCCAATTACAACATCAATGGATACAGGGAGCTAGTCACGAATAAACCTATATGTCCACAATCTTCCTATCCCATATCATACAGATTTCTCCGTCAACCTATTTTCATGTATACTCCCCAAATATAAAGAATTTGTGTTACCCTCTACTGGTCATGCCAATCACACTCTACAGGTCATGCATGTCAATCATGCCATGCAATCCGTTCCCCTGCATCTTTTTACGCCTGCCTTCATTCATTGTATCCGTAGACAATATAATCCGCCCATATATTGTTTAATTTGTTCTAGAAACCACTCAATACCTCACTAACGAACATCAAGTCCATGGACTTCCTGCACGTTTTCCTCCCAGAAAGGGGAAGACATCACAGAAGACAAGAAAACACGTCTACCCCCTCCCTTTCAGGGAACTCGCTACATCCCTTGGACTAGACTAGTGCCACAAAGACGTTAGCATTATCATCCTATGATCTCTAATATGACCATACCAAAATAGACACTTTCCCCTCCGTCGCCGACTCGTACAATGTTTTGTTTTTATTCAGCCAATATTTCCACTGAAACCTCTTATTTAAATATGTATAAAATTCTTGTTTGTGTCGTTAATTCCTGTGTCCTTCCTTCCTCACGTTCATCAATATTCTTATCCCGTATCCCATAACAGATTTATTTCCTCAGGGTTGTAGATAAATGAATAAACTGTAATATAACCTCATTGTCTGTCTGTCTGTCTGTCCCTCCGCTTCCAGATTTGGCGAACAAATTTTTTAAGAATGGAGCTTTCGGTCTTGTCTAAGACATAGTTACCAAACCCCAATATCTCGACTATGGACAGATCACTATCCCAACATACACTCTGCCACCGTGAACCGTTTGTTGTGTGTGATAAACGCTCTTTCAGCTTCTTCCTCTCCTCCCTGAACATAGTACAGTCCAAAAGTAAATATTTACCATCTTCAATTTCTCCACATGTTCTACACTTCTTTTCTTCCGAACACTTATTCAGTCTGCTACGAGTAAGCAGTGCTCCAGATCCGGCCCTAGCCAACCAAGTCCCCCTCCCAATCATATTTCTCCCGTTTGGGACAATCTTTATTCACATATGCTGCCAGTGATATTTTCTCAGCCAACCCCCTCTTCCATTCATCCACTCAAGCATCCTGTATCTCTTTTCTCCAGGCTTTAACCCTGTCCTTTATAGCCGACAAATCAATGTCATATCTTTCACTGATTATCCGTATTTCCTTGAACCATCCTGTCTGTACTTTCATGTACCGTCACTCTTCCCACAATATTTTTGCCCAGCTATCCTCCCCTAATGCACTAAACCGCCCATAGTAGTTTAGTTTTTGCTTGGCCACTTTATCTAGCATTTTACTCCACCCGAGCTCCCCGTATATGTGTTCTACTGCCGTCATCTGGTTAGCCCCTAATATCCATCTTCCAGCCTCAAGTTCCACTAAATCCAAAGCGACTAACGTTTTTCTGTCAAGCTCTACTATCTCCACTCCATACAATATTCCTGGATCCGCAACCCTCTCCGAGAGAATTCTTGCACACATACTAGGATTGCAAGAGCTACTACTTATGGATTTAACTAATCGTAGCATTGTTTTTGCCTTCCTAACCATCTCCTGTTTCTGATCCGCAAAAAATAGACCATTCGCTCTCACTTGCACTCCCAGATATTGGATTCTTCTACTTCCCCTATTTCCATAGCGTATTCCTCTGCTTCGGTCAAATCAATGTTCCCGAGTTGCTATTTGCCCATGTCTTGTATAGCCTGTCCACTGACCATATCACAACTCTTCGTAGGGCTGTATGTAATTTTATGTTCAATGCCAAATTTTCCTGCTAATTCTAAGAGAAGCTACATCTGTTTTCTCGATTCGACCAACAGTAGTATGTCATCAGCAAAAAACATTTCTGGCATGAGTTGCTTTCCTATCTTCACCCCCAACCCACTAGCCAACAGCCGACGCCCTAGCTCTGCCAGGTAGAATGCAAATAATACAGGAGATAGTAAACATCCTTGCTTCAAATCTTCCCTCATTTCTATAAATTCCGTTTCCACATCCCCGAAAGCTACCCTGAATTTTACTTCCGCATATAAGCTTTTCAGTATACTTAACATCTTCCATCATACCCTAATCCCTCCAAAACTGCCCACAGTGTCTCTCTCCATGCACACTCTGTAATATGCTTTCTTGATATCTATGAAAACCACACAACAACCCTGATGTCCAAGACGTCTCTGTTCTAGAATCTGTACGAGTACATGGAGATTGTCTTGGCACATTCTGTCCTTCCTGAAACCCGCCTGTGCCTCACCTAGTGGCCCTCTCGTTGTAGCCTGATACATACAATCTTTGCAAATACTTTCCCGACATTGCTGGTCAGAGACGTATTATAAGTTGGCGCCCAGTTCCCAGTTCACTATTCGAGTTGCAAACCAATCAGTCAATAATTCCAGGATAATATATTATAGGTTAATAGTGCCATTATGGCACATAGTAGACAATTCATCTTTGGTACATGTACTATACTCATAGAGTGCTACAATATGATGCCACCAGTTTACCGATCCAACACCAGGGGCGCTGTTCTGAATAAGGAAATAAAAAGGAAATGGCCTATATCGAAGTGTTGAACCCCATATTTGGTACATGGACTATACTCATATAGTCCTACAATATGGTACCACTAGCTTTCCGATTAGATACCGGGAAGCGCAGTTCTGAATAAGGAAATTAATACGGAAATGGCATATGCGGTCATTAAATCGAAGAAAGAGCGGCGAGGCCCGGGTGACGTCACACGCTTAGACGATCCGAGCCTAAATGGAGGTACGCTTGAGAGACAATGATGCGCAGGTTGAACGCCGATTTAATCGAGTAAAAAAAATCGCAAAAAATATTTGCTTACATTTTTGAATACCGGGGAGATAGATCTTTCATTCAGTGTATACATTAGTCATATGTTTTCTTCTCCTTTAATTATCATCACAGATTCAATGAGTAGACGGACAGATACTGGACAAGGACGCATGCATGCAGACCAACCAAGTTTTGTTTAAATTATATTGCTTTTATTATTATAGAATACGAAAATTCACTTCTTAAATGAATACACGAGAAAAAATTATATGTAGAATAAATAGAGTCAATCTTTCTAATAAGAATATTTCCTTCTGTTTTGTGCTCTTCACAGAACACCATAATAGTCACTGAAGCGCGCACCTTGTAAGTATGATGCTCCAAATGTAACTGGTCAGCTGTTACACTGATGAAGTCATGAGGTTTGGTCAATTTCGTCAAGAAAGTTTGTCTGACAATTTAATAATATATTACGTGACACTGGGACAATGTCTAGTGAAACATTTTCTTTTCTACCCAAGCGCATTATCAAGAATAAACTACGTAACGACTTTGAAAAAACAAGCACGTGTTGTTGTTGTTACGAAAATGAGCCCGAGAAATCAAATCAGGCGACCTTATAAGTGCGTTATTACGTAGCTGATTACCCTTGATTGTTAATCATTGGATCGGATATTCCTGCTAGGAACTTCGTTGGGAAAATAGAACTGCTGTAAAACTCTACCAACAGTACACGTGATGAAAGTAGAAAGTGAAAGCTTTCGCATGCCTCGTTCTTCTCTGATGTAATGCATCAGGGGGGACCACTCTGTCGCTCTTGCAAACGTACCGTAAACGTCGGCAGATGCAAATAAGCTGAGCCTTTCCATGGTTGCACAGCAGGACTACTACACAAAGTGAAGACCAACACGGTTCAAGGTTCATCAGGATGAGCATAGATGTTTATTCACCATACCGATTATTGTTTTGAATTATCCACCTATTCATCTTAATTATATATTGAGTTAAATCAAGTTAGTCAAAAACGAAATATGCATGTACCATATTGGCCTTTTTTAATTTAGTTGTATATTATTTTATAATGGTTGTTGTTACGATTATTTCCCTTTCCGTTTATGTCTATAAATAACGCCTTTGGAGTCGGTTTTTCTATATGCTGTTTTTTTTTTAATAGCATATTTAAATTAATATCTAGTCAATTATATATAATTTTCTTTTCTTATACATATATCTGTCTAGTTTCCTTATATATTTCCTCCGTTGTTTTTTAACACACCGTTTTTAACACTTTTTATTGTGTTTTTTAAAATCTGTTTTATTTTTTCAACTCAATGCAATGATACTGGCGCGCATAATCCTAACGGATTGCATGCGCCATCCAAATTCAAAACTGACTGACTGACTGACTGACTGACTGACGGTTCAAGGTGGCTTGAAGTTAAAGCGGAGACTTTGTGTGGTTTGATGTTCTTATTTGAAAACGTCCCCCTGAGTTCAACTGAATTTTTCTGGAAATCCCGTGTAAATGCACTACCAGTCGGCATTTCTCATCCAATTTCCACTGAAATATGTTGTTGTTACACAGGCGTCCGTCTCCAAACAGGGGAGAAATCTCAATTCGTAATCATTTTTTAAAGCCATTCAAATTGAATTTTCGCAAAATATTGAATATTCTCCTTCTAAAGCAACAAAAATTGAATAAACACAGCTTAAAATAGAGTTTTTTATTGGCCCCTATAGACGACTTGTATGACTCCCTGCTTGTCATGTATGGCCATGTAAATTGTGTATTTATTCACATTCACACCCGTCTCGGGTCAAGTGCACATATAGAGAGTATACAGACAAGACATGTGTATATATGAGGACGGCTAACAACGGAGTTTGGACTAGCTATAGGTAATATCACAAAACTACTTTCTATATGATGTAACCTAGAGACAGCACAATCTAACACTTAAGCACTATAACAAATAACATAATCCACAAACATTTCAACTACTCAAACCACATGCTTAAGCACTATAAGTCTATACACAATCTCAGGGGAGCCACTCTGTTTCATAACACCTGGGACGAATATTAAATATTATCTATACTCGTCCCAGATAACACTTAATACGGCTTACACGGTGGATTATGGGGCGGCCATAGAGGTGAAAGCAGTAGAACAGAATTTTCCAAGTTGTTTGGAGACAGTACCGCCAGCTGACATCATAAATATCATCTGTGAATGTATGTCGAGCAGATGGAACCTCGGACATACATCATCCACAGCTTTTAGTAATTTTCCACGGAGATCAGTCCATCTGGGGCACTCCATCAAAAAGTGAAATTCGTCTCCGATTTGTTCACTCCCAGAGGCCCGGCACCAATGACAAAAACGCCTATCTTTAGTAGTGAAAGGCACTGTATATCTACCAGTCTCAATTTCAAGTTTGTGATTGCTGGTGCGAAGTTTGGCAATACTGGAACGGTCAAGGGATTTTTTAACATCTAATAAATAATCTTTCAAAATAAATGTAGACTGGCATTGCTTGTATATGAGAAGCTTGCCCCTACTGTTACCAAGATTTGAGTCGAGGGTCGTCTTCCAGAAATCATCGTATCGTGTCTGCAGTTTTTGCCTAATGAGCGCAGTTTGGCCGTTATGGTCATTCAATATGACGTATATCCATTTGTGAATCAATTGATTCTAATATCATTTCCAAAGTTCTCGCCCGGGGTGCACTGAGACAATGCTGCAGTTTCAGTGCCGTATTTACGTGTAAAATGTCGATGTCGTGCCTTCACTCCGTTTATATACACACACATGATAGATAGGGAGAAGTGTGGGAAAATTAAGTGGACTCTTCTGATAGTTTCCGGATATATCTTCGGCGGGATCTTCATAACATATAATTTGTCCCGGGTATCTTCCGTCAATAGCTTGGCTATAGAATAGATCCTCAACTTTAGAGTCTGCCATTGATGGATGTTGACTGATATTCCCGTTATTGTGGCTTTATTATTGACTAAAATTCGCAGATCCACTCTTATTAGTCCGCTTTACGAGTATGCGCTGACTCTTGTTCGTGCGTCTAACTATAATTTACCCTAAAACGACAATTAGTTATATATAGGAACTATTCTCCATTCTGATTGGTCGATATTATTATTACAATTCTCAGGAAATTCTTTTATCTCTAACCGAGTATTAGTACTACAGTTAATACTTCCCCTTAGTCCATTGCTCTAGCTTGAATGTAGTATGATATTTTTTTTGTGGTGATATAAACAAGCGATGGTGACAAGGATGAGTCATATACGTAAAAGTATAAAAATTAGACGTGAAGGGATACTTTTTTAAGTATTCAGTTGCATGCAAATCATTTATATCTTTTTCACTTGATCGACGGCCATCCAAGAATTGAATGAAGATGACCAGTCTTTCCATTTAGATAAGTGATATGTTTTCCTCGTTGTTTCTGTTTTCAAAATTTTCTCAAATAGATAATAATCATCAACAGATTGTGTGACCTCTCGCAGTTCCCATTCGCAGAAGGTTTTTTTCAGCCTTTCGCCATGCATGTCAGTCAGCCAAAAAAACATGTCTAGGTAAACGATAACTAATCTTAAATATCTTCCCTGTCCAATTCGGCAAATTATCTTTTTCGAAAATTCTTTTCACTTCACATATTCGAAATTGTACTTTGGTATCTTGGTTTTCACTGTCGACATTTACTTTAGCGGGGTCATGTCAATGATTCGGTGATAGGAAAGTTTTCAATTCTTGTGGTAGAACGCTCAAATATTGTTAAGCATATTTGGCGGTAATATATCGGATGTTCTACGTACGATTCTGTCTTTCTATAACGATTGCCTTCGTTTGGTGAAAGGTGTGATAAAAGGATATACCTTTCGATTTGAGATATGTTTTAAATTTCTTGTTGAGAAATTCTGTACCCTCGTCACTTTGTATAGCGGTTTGCGTCCTTCTTTGAATATAGGGTTGCGTGCTTTGATCGTATTTTCACCAGTTTTTACTTTTGACTAGTGCTGCTCAAGCGTATTTTGAGAATACATCGATACACGTTAAAATCAATGTTTTTGACTTAATTTTATTAGCCAATGACGCTAGATCTACTAAATCGGCTTGCCGAACATAGTTCACTCCTATGGATTGTACTCAGTTTTGGGGGAATTTATTCTGGCGCTTTTAAGAAGAGTAAACGTGTCTTGATTTTGTAACCATTCACGTATTTGCTTGTATGATACATTCCCCCTATCCTCTCGACTCATGTGGTAAAGAGGTTTGAGACTGGTATACGCCAGTTCATTGATAGGAATGTAATCTTTATTTTGCAAGTATTCGTCTACGTCAGCCATCACTTAAAACTTCGAGTGCCAATGTTCAAACTAATGTTGACTAACGTACAACTAACAGATATGTATAAACAGATTTAACAAACTAGGAATGATTATATCGATAATTGTGTTTCATTCGTGTAATATATCGCAAAACATGTCTATTATCAAATAACGTGGGCATCGTCATTATTTATCGTAATTTTTCATTCTTTGTGACATAATTTTGGGGCATTTTTTCTGTACGAAACGGAGCTTTTTGAACAGAATTAAAAAGGAAGAAGAAATTTTCCGCTTTACTAACGTGACAAGTAGTTTTCCGTACGTTAACGTAACTACGCCTTTGTATGTCTATAGTCATGGATGGATGATAGCTATCGAGCATGCGCGTTGTAATATCCAAAATTTACAAACGAGTTACGTCCCTTTATCCCCATCCTTTATTAGCGTTCATGTAAATACTTAGCTGTTATTATACGTCTGCTGAGCTTTAAGACGAGTGGAATCAAACATTTGCTCCGTTGATTTCAGGCTTGTATCTAATTAGTTTTAACCATGGTGTATTCAGACTGTATTTTCACTACTGGTTTGTCAGTCACAATCTCGCCATATCGCTATAGCGGGATCGCTAGTATGATCCTGTGCGAAATTTCCCAAGTTGTCTCAACAATCGAATTGATCACCCGTCAGACACTATATGTACATCCACAGGGCGACTATCACTTTTCGCCGACGTTGTTCTCCGCAGACACGTCTGTACCTGTCGGGTCGACAGGATCTTCGATCTCCTCTTCCTTTCCAATCGTAGCGAACTCGTAATCTCCTGCTCGTTTATCCGACTTTGGAATAATTTGCGTCGTTGGGATACTGTGCGAATTTGGAATGATCTCCACACTAAAATCCCTACCGTCGATGTCATCTTCGCCACCATTGCATTGACCTAGATTTAGATGGTTATAATAGTCATCGTCTGCATAAGTTTCCTCTTTTGGTGGCTTATGACCATGGGATAATGTCCTAACTCTCAAGTGATCATAATCATCGTCTGGATCTACTCGTTCATTCTCAGAAGGAGAATTCTGAGCATCTTGAAATATATCGTCTTCAATTTCTTTGTCTCTACTGTCTCCTTTAGCTGACTCTCCTCCCGAATAAGGTTCTTGGGGAGTAGACAAGGCCGTACTTCCCGATGAGTCGAAATCGCCATCGATATTCGTTTGCACTGTGTCATTATCTTTTCGCTTATTCACGATACTATATACCGGCACAAGTTCGCTTTTTCGTCCAGTCTCCGTTTCATCGCTTTGATTATCTAGGTTGAGATGTCTGAGGTTGTAGTAGTCGCCTTTAATTGTGTTTTTCACCACGCTCAACATTCTTCCGGATGGATCCAAATTAGGATTGGCATTTGTTTCCTTCGTTTCACCATCTTTAGGATGCTTTTTCTTATTAACGACGCTGTACACCGGAACAAGTTTGCTTTTTCTCTCAGTTTCACACTCTGAGTCAGGAGCGTCGGTTTGAAACTGGGTTACCTCGTGTACTGGTATTCCCATTTCTATCACCTCGTAATGTTCATGATCTGTTGAAGACACCTCGCCAAGGACGACATTAGTTCCGCAGTTTGGAGCATCAACTTGCCCATCGACTGATTGATAATAGTCTTCTTCCAGATCCAAAACACAATCTTTGGCATCCTCAGTACCAACTGTTTGGTAGTACTCCTCTATGTCACGTGTGTCTTGAGCTCTTAAATCTGACATTTGCACGGAGGACTCACCTTGGTCCAGAGGATGCAAATCTATTGGTTGGTACCCAATACCCGCATCATTGACTTCGGCATTCCTCATAGAATGTTGATTGTGGATAACGCTTTGCTCTACTTTCTGATAGTAATCGTCTTTCACATACGATTGTTTTATTTCTGGATCTGGTATCCGGTCAGGATGCTGTGAATCTGGTGGCTTATACCCAACATCTCGTGTATCGACTCCGCCATCTTTTATCACGGCGTGAGATCTAGACGAACCGGTACCGCTATCAACGTTGTCCTCCAGTGAGTTAACATCGCTATAGATAACTGTGCTGTCTGTATCAGGTAACGAAAGACCAATGATTTCATCACCACGACTTGTCTCTATAGCTGTCTGCCTTAGAATTGGGATTTCTTCAAAAGAGGATAAGTATTTATTTTCATCTCTATTCTCCGTCCTTGATAATGCCAGTTCGAGATTATCCGCCGTTGGTGATGCAAGATCAAGAAAAAGTCCATTTTCTCCAATCAAATTCAGTCCAATATCTCCATTTTTTGTCGTGACGTTTTCCTTCGAAGATTTCTTCCGTTTCTTCCGTCTACAAATGGGATTAAGACAAATTCTCAATCATAATCGAGCTTATACATGTTCCGGTAACGTGCATTATTTACAGAGGTCGTATACAGTTATTCAGAGTAATGAGATGTAGTTCCTGTGGGGCCTTCTTCTATACTACGTGAGAACAAGGCTCCGGCGCCATACCACTCACCAGATGTAGTTGTTGGGAAAGTGCGGAACGGGCAATATTTGTCGAACCCGATGACCATAACCAATAAAATAATTTTATTCTCTGCCCACTTACCTTTCATAAAACACCTTGTTTATGAGTGACTGTCCATTTTTAGCTTTGTAAGACATCTAAACTCGGACGAGGGGGTAGAACTGTCCGCATCGCCGAACGCCGATTACGCGCCAAAACACCGCGCGACAAACACTACACGCACAGCGGCGATGTGAACAGTTTTACCCACCTCGCGCGACTTTAGACTTCTTGCAAAGCTAGAGATAGACAGCCACTCATAAACAAGGTGTCTGATAAAAGGTAAGTTGACATGGAATCGAATTCGTTATGTTCAGCGAGTTCGGCAAATATTGCCCGTCCGTTACTTTCCCAATAACTACATCTGGTGAGTGGTTTGGCGCCGGAAGGAGGTCCCACCGGAGCTAAATGAGATGCAAAAAGCGCGCCTCATTTTATTCAGTCACAGATATTATACAATTACAGTCTTTTGATGAGGTCAATATGTGGTTTTGTGGACCTGAGAAAACAATATTCACCGAGGCCGAAGGCCGAGGTGAATATTGTTTTCTCAGGTCCACAAAACCACATATTGACCAATATCAAAAGACTATAATTGTTTTATTATATGACACTGCCGTCTCCTTCTCGTTAAATTGGTGAAAGCAGTTAGAATATACCATATAATAAGGTATTATCTTTGCTCCCGACGATCTCGTACCTGCTGTCAGCCACATTGTACACCGACGGCCAATCCAACGACTAGTTTCATTGGCTGAGCAGACGCATACGTCACGCCGAGTCAATATCACATTTATGGACCCGCTTCGGAGTCAATATGGAAAATTAGCGACAGCCACGTGACGGCGACTGGTCCAATGGAGAAAGAGTAACACGCACAGTCATATAATAAACATGTATGTCTGAATAAATAAAAGGTTATATGAGAATTACTTTGTAAGAAATATGAACACGCATTTGCGGCAAAAGTTGGGGAAAACATGGTTCACTTTGGGCTATGAAAAACATGATAGTTATTGAAATTTATCGATTTTCATGAAGCTAATTATATGTACATAGTGAGTTTTCAAATAATGAATACGAAATAAGTAATACACGTCAGGTGTATGGTGAAGTATAGCTGTTCCCATACGACAATATATCGAATGTTGACTGACCTGCAGTAGAGGAATATCGCCAGAGGGATCCCAACAACGATTAACATGCCCAAAATCACACCGACGATTACGAACGCTGAAAATTAGTCAGGTTATACAGTGTATTGGATCAGTTAATCAGGGAAATACATTTTGCACAGCTAAAATTCCCTCAAGTTAAAAGGCACTTTGATATACCGGTACCGGCATGCCCCTATACTTTTCTGATAAGTTGGCAAGATAAATCTAAACTTCTAACGCTAGCTCATATGAAGTGAATATTGTTTCAAACAGGAGTATCGTACATAATTTTCGTTATGTGTATTGCTCCTTTTGAACAGCAATGCAGTATTGAAACCTATCCCTTTCTGGACAATAATTTTCCAGTCGGACCTGCATATGGCGGAAACATTTTTCACATAGTAGCATTTGCTAGATTCTGTGTTAGATGTCACGATTTCAATCAACATCACAGTAACTTATAAAACAGAGCAATACCATCAAGCGCCCCAGATGTGACGATACATATCGCATTCTGATAGAAAAATACGAACATAGCGTGCTAGATCTATGGCGTTACGGTTCGTAATTTGTGTCTATTTCCATTTAACCCGGGACTAAAGGCCGTGTGAACCCATGTATTTCAAGATCCTCATGTCACTAAGCCGGAGTAGTAGTAGGTAGCGAGCATTTGAGCGCTAATTGACCTCAGAAATTTGCATATTAGGGAGGTCACGGGAGGGTCACAGAGGTCAAGTGCAGTATAGTTGCGGCAGGATGACCAAAAGCTACCTCCAATCCAGGAGAGTTCCAATTGCTGCAGGGGATGTATTCAGGATGTATTCATCCGCGGTGATGCGGTCTGACCGCGGTTTTGGTTGTGATTCGGTCTCGGGAAAAAGCTTCCGCGGAGAAAAAATAGTCCCTAGATAAAATGGTCCGATGGGGTCGAGTGAGGTATCAAAGTGAAGCATATGTGAAGGGGCATCTAATGGGCTGGGTGTGGGGTTGAACTATCGGCATTCTGCGCATGCGCGGTGGCCCAAGGGTATGGAAATAGACGTTTTGGAGCTAGGGGAGTCCCTAATGGACCAATGGGGTCGAGTAAGGTATCAAAGTGAAGCATTCGTGAAGGGGCATCTGATGGACTGGGTGTGGGGTTGAAATATCGGCATTCTGCGCATGCGCGGTGGCCGAAGGGTATGACAATAGCCTTTTTGGAGCTAGGGGAGCCACTAATGGTCCAGTGGAGTTGTATGAGGTATCAAAGTGAAGCATTCGTGAAGGGGCATCTGATGGGCTGGGTGTGGGGTTAAATTAGGGTCATTCTGCGCATGCGCGGTGGCCCAAGGGTATGGAAATAGACGTGTTGGAGCTAGGGGAGGCCCTAATGGACCAATGGGGTCGAGTAAGGTATCAAAGTGAAGCTTATGTGAAGGGGCATCTGATGGACTGGGTGTGGGGTTGAAATATCGGCATTCTGCGCATGCGCGGTGGCCGAAGGGTATGAAAATAACCTTTTTGGAGCTAGGGGAGCCCCTAGTGGACCGATGGGGTCGAGTGAGGTATCAATGTGAAGCATTCATGAAGGGACATCTAATGGACTGGGTGTGGGGTTGAAATAGCGGCATTCTGCGCATGCGCGGTGGCCCAAGGGTATGCAAATAGCCGTGTTGGAGCTAGGGGAGCCCCTAATGGTCCAATGGGGTCGAGTGAGGTATCAAAGTGAAGCCTAGGTGAAGAGGCATTCAGGCAATGGGGTGGGTGCATGTAAAATTTTTCCTGAAAAAAAAAAAAAAACGGAAAACGGACTTTATCGAAAAACCTGGGGAAATGCCTATATGGGGTATGGGTGGTATATAGGTCGCCGGGCTTAACGGGGCTCGCCTGTCAATAGAGTTATCTCCCCCTAGTTCCAGGGTGGGTGTATGTGAAAATTTTCCTGAAAAAATACGGAATACGGACTTTATTCGAAATTACGGGAAAATGCCTATATGGGGTATGGGAGGTATAGGACCATCCTGGGAAACCTACTTCTCCACATTTGCGGTATAGGTTGTGGGGTCTCGTTTTCTTAGTCTCGTCAAAACAAACATGATAAGAAGTGTCCCGGAGCGAAACGGTGAAATTTTTGAAAAAAAGTCACCGAGCCTCATATAGTCCCATACTAGGGTATAGGACCGATGTTTGTCCCCCCCCTGGGAAACGTACTTCTATACATTTGCGGTAGGGTTGTGGGGTCTCGTTTTACTCGTCTCGTCATGTAGAACACGATAGGAAGTGTCCCCGTGCGAATCGGTGAAATTATTGAAAAAGTACGATATAGCCCCATATAGACATATATATATAAATATATATTCCCATACTGGGGTATAGGACCGATGTTTGTCCCCCTGGGAAACCCACTTCTCGACATTTGCGGTAGGGTTGTGGGGTCTCGTTTTTCACGTCTCGACATTTAGAACACGATGGGTAGGGTTGCGTAGCGAATTGGTGAAATTTTTGAAAAAAGTCACCAAGGCCTGGGTAGGCCCATAGGCCTATACTGCATGGCTATGGATGTATAGGGCCATACGGGGTGGACATGTTGGAGTCTAGGTGAGTCCCTGGTGGTCCAATGGGGTCGAGTGAGGTTTTATTTTGAAGCTCTCGTGCAGGAGCATCCGACTGGGCTAATGGTTCGTCCGTGTTCAATAGTCTGCGCATGCGCAGTCTGGCCGTAGTATAGAAAACAGGCATTTTGGGTGCTATGTAGGGGTGTGTTTGGGTTAGAGATGGGCTAATCACGGTTCGAATGGGTCGTGTGAGGTGTCAAAGTGAAGCTTGTGTGGGGTAGAGTCAGAATGGTGTGTTTTTGAATGCAGGTCGCGTCAATCTGCGCATGCGCAGTTGGTTGTATTAAGTAAAGTGGCCATTTTGGGGCAGTACATGAAGGTGTTTGGGGTAGAGATGGACCGCTATGGATCCGAATGGGTTGTGGAGGGTGTCAAAGTGAAGCTTGTGTGGGGTAGAGTCAGAATGGCGTGTTTTTGAATGCAAGTCGCGTCAATCTGCGCAGGCGCAGTTGGTTGTAGTAAGTAAAGTGGCCATTTTCGGGCAGTACATGAAGGTATTTGGGATCGAGATGGGATATTCACGGTTCGAATGCGTCCTGGAAGGTGTCATCTTGTAGTTCTCGGGGTGTACATTCCGATTTGAGGGATGTTCGCGTCATCTGCGACGTCATCGGTGACGTCATCGGTACGAGTAGTAGCGAAAGTGGACATTTTCGGGCAGTACATGAAGGTATTTGGGGTCGAGATGGGCTATTCACGGTTCGAATGCGTTCTGGAAGGTGTCATCTTGTAGTTCTCGGGGTGTACATTCCGATTTGAGGGATGTCCGCGTCATCTGTGACGTCATTGATGACGTCGTCGGTACGAGTAGTAGCGAAAGTGGACATTTTGTGGGTGCGTGGGGGTGAGTTTGGTGTAGAGATGGACCATCCTTAGTCCGAATGCGTCGTGTGAGGTGTCATTTTGTAGCTCTCGGAGTGTACATTCCGAATTGAGGCATGTCCGAAGCATCTGTGACGTCATCGATGACGTCATCAGAAGGAGTATTAGCGAAAGTGAGCCTTTTGGGGCAGTGCAGGAAGGTATTTGGTGTAGAGATGGACCATCCGCGTTGCGAATGCGTCGTGTGGGGTGTCATGTTGTAGCCCTCGGAGTATAGACCCTGATTTCAGGGATATTTACAGCATCTGTGACGTCATTGGTGACGTCATTAGTACAAGTTGTAGCGAAAGTGGGCATTTTTAGCAGTGAAGGATGTTATTTGGTGTAGAGATGGACCATCCGCGGTCCAAATGGACCGTGTGAGGTGTCATCTTGTAGCAACGCCCACCAACACCATTCTTAATGCTTCAACGCCCTGGTGAAATAGCTCAGCTCTGATATTCCATGGAATTGTCACTAATTCTTCGAAATGCGGTGATGCCCGTCAACGCCCGTCGTTACACCTTAACACTCTAACATAACGCCATGACATAGACCAGAGAGAGAACAACAACAGCAACAACAACAAGGATGACACATGAGAGAACAACAACAACAACAAGAAGTTTTTTTCATATAGTTTATTCTCCCAATGTTAC
>JAVTVY010047775.1:0-23233 GCA_036873755.1 Hanleya hanleyi | reverse complement strand
AAATAACACCCTAGAGTGCTGATCGACACCTCATCCATTGAATTGGGGTGTTCTTCAACACCTACCATCGATGGTGTTAAATAACACCCTAGAGTGTTATTCGACACCTTATCCATTGAAGTTGGGGTGTTCTTCAACACCTACCATCGATGGTGTTAAATAACACCCTAGAGTGTTATTCGACACCGCATCCATTGAATTTGGGTGTTCTTCAACACCTACCATCGCCGGTGTTGAATAACACCCTGGAGTGTTGATTGACACCTCATCCATTGAATTGGGGTGTTCTTCAACACCTACCATCGACGGTGTTAAATAACATCCTAGAGTGTTGGTCGACACCCCATCTATTGAATTGAGGTGTTCTTTAGCACCTTCCATCGAAGGTGTTAAATAACACCTTAAAGGGTTGATCGACACCCCATTTGCTAATCTGGGGTGTTCTTCAACACCTTCCGTCCAAGGTGTTAAATAACGCCCATGGGTGTTCATCGACACCTATATCGTTTGATTGGGGTGTTCATTAGGACCTTCCCTTGATGGTGTTAAATGACACTTTAGGGTGTTCAATGACACACCTATCGTTGATTTGGGGAGATGATTAACACCTGTTCCCTGTGTTGTTGAAGGCCATCCCTGGGTGTTCATTGACACCTCTCGCCATGAATTTGGGTGTTCATTAACACCTTTCCTTGAGGGTGTTAAATGACACCCCTGGGTGTTCATTGGCAACTCTATGGTTCAATTTGGGGTGTTCTTCAACACCTTCAGTAGAAGTATTTAAAAACACCCTTGTGTGTTCTTTGATGCCCCAATCGCTGGATTTGGGGTGTTCATAAACACCTTCCACCAAAGGTGTTGAATAGTGCCCCTTGGTGTCCATTGACACCTCTATCGTTAAACTGGGTGTGTTCATTAATGTTTCTTCTCTCATCGTCGTCCATGATGTCTATAGAAGTCGTCGACCAAAATACTAAACACTAACAATATAACTTCAAGACATTCAAGACACTCTTTATTAACCACAAACCCACCTTGCTGCTCTGAATTTTTCTCTGCAAATTCATATCATGTACATGTATATGCTACAGGTAATGTTCGTGCTTCAGAAGAGGGCTTCACATTGATTACTCTATCGAAAAATTGAACGCACAGAACCTTTATTAAGAAAAGTTGAATATTTACTCCAGCTTCTCTTAGTACTCCAAGTTTTCCAAAAGGCAAATCAACTGCAAATAATTACCAAATACGTACACGTACTTCACAAACAATCATCAATACGACGCTATAATACCCGTAGTTGTCGTTTCAACCTTTGCGCGCGCCATTTTACTTATCCTATGTATCATACCACACAGTCAAAATAGCTGGACGATGTGAATGGAACAAAATGCCCTCCTCGTTCTATATAGAGATTTTTGCTATTGGTGAATAACAAAGCAATCATCCAATCAATCAGTCAAATAAACGAATTATCATTATAATGTCTGTATGAGAAAAAATGTCCATTCTCTTCGATTTCACTGCTCAAGACATATTTAGGACAGAGCGAGCCTTTTCTCCAACCGGCTTATGGCGTGGATTACACATGCCCTGGGCTTTGTATAGGAGAGTTTCAAGAAAAGTAGTTCAATGAACGTTAGGGTGTTCATTAGTTTGGGGTGGTACTGTAGATTGAAAACCCAGTATGCTCCAAGCACACTCTCCAGTCCAAGGAGAAAGTCTGTACATGCAAACAAACGCTGTTTTTCCACATAAATCTGAATGTTGGTGGACTCTCCGATGCTTGATCCGGAATAGGTTAACACTGGGGTGAGGGCCTCTGGGACGTTCTGAAATATATATTTATATATATAAATATATATAAGTGTTTGTATTGACTTATTCGGAAAATTGCATTAAATATATTGCGAGTCAAATTACTGAATACACAACTAAGACCCAGACAGATAATCTACATCTAAAAAGCAAAGTGCACTACTGATTCAACGTGGCCTGAAAATATACAGATCTATATAGTAGTATGTACTATGACTGAAATCCTCACACAGATAGACTATTGAGAAAATGGTGTTTTCTCGAATGAAGACTGAGCTGATCAGAAATAGATGACAGGATATATCGAAGTTGATATAAAGAATGGACCAGAAGTGAATATCCACTAAATATTTTTATTATATACTTACGTCATTCTTCTGTATCAACACGAAGAGGTCCTCCCTGAAATGTGACGAGATAGCTTCTATGGTTGCTATTGCCATCCGATCTAGTAAATGGAAAAACACCTTGAGGTATTATGTAAAGGACAATTACTAATTTGGTGAAATCCCACGATTTGTGGTTGATAATTCTTCCATAAACCTTCCCTGAATAAACATATCAATCTGTTTAATATTAAAATACAAAATACACTACTGAGGACAAAACGAAATGATGCCTGCTGTTCTCTGTTACCACGCTATTTCCTGACTGTGTAATTTACACAACTCTTCAAAAGTCACTTTCCCAGATACAGGATTGGAACAGCGACGTTTGTCAGGCTTTATATTGACTATGTCAGCTATATTATTGGACACTGGATCAAGTGGAATCAGTCTATTAACAAGGCTCCTGTCCTACACAAATCAGTATTATTGTTCCATATCCTCTCAATCAGAATTTGGTGCAATAATCTAGTATACCGTATAACCAATCATAACGAAGTGCTTTGAGGGAACTTCTTACTTGTTTTAGCATCAGCTGTCAACCCTTCGTCTGCGTTAATGCTGGCCAGTATATCTTTTGAAGCGAACAGTTCAGCTATGGCAGCAGAATACTTGTTCATTGATGACAGAAGCTCTCTGTCTGCATCCTTTCCGGTCAGTACTGTAAAGTCCCGTAAAAACTAAAAGAGAAATATTCGTTGGAATGAGTATATGGAAACAAAACCAATTCATTGATGGACCAAGAAAAAGTAAGTATTGGATCGAAGTGGGCGATGTTTTATCGATTGTAAGTGTCCATCGTGAAATGCACGTTCTTTCTTTCTTTCAGTGCATCTTAGTTGAAGTGATTGTCATTGTGTTTTAAGATTACTTCTATACAATATGCTTCACCTCTCGCGTCAAATATAATACACTGCTGATATTCTATTGTTTTATTACCTGCTCTTCGTCCTTCAGAAATGGATAGGCCTCCAGTGTCTCGGCGATGGTTTTATCCTGTAGAGTTTGCTGTCTGTTTGCAAATGTAACTTTCATTCTCTCAGTAACTTGAGCTTCATCTGGTTTCCTCTTTTGGAATTCCTTTTGTAACCATTTTCTGTGCTGATCAATACTCTTCTCGTCTTCTCCACAAACAACTTGTTCATTCTGTGCCTGTCAGGGAATAGAAGGTGTATAGTTTTACTCCGATTCTTTATTAGATCTGGGACACCATTTAAACTGCCAAAAGTATTGGAAATTATTAGCAGCAAAATTAATATCACGGATTCACAGAGAATCACATGTCAGTGATTTTTAATTATGGAAGTTTTCAACATATATATATAAAAAAAACATTTTCCTAGTCAATACTAGTGCCTCTGACATGCCCCTTTATTCCTCGACCGCGCAAAAAGTGCCCCTTTTCAACAGACTAGCACCCTGCCCCTTTTTTTTCAAGGTAGGGGTCTGCGAAATGTATGCATTTGCCTATTTCTGACATCAACGTATAAGCTGCCATAATTCGCTTTTGGTCAAATGCAAACACACCGAGTGATGCCAGTTGTTTAGTAAAATATCAACATTCATAATATATTTACAGGAAATGAATGAAGGATCATTCTGAATGACGTACAGATGGATTTGTTGTTTATATGTATTTTCAAACTGTATACGGCTGAATGTGACGCCAGCTAGAGTGAAAACTAGAGTGAACTCAGTTACTTATTTCGGGTGTTGGTAACCAGTATAATAAATAATGAGATGTCAATGGAGCGATAAGCTCGATGAAAGGCCAAAACATGCGCATCCATACTAAAAAACGGCAAATAATATTGTGTGGATGAATCTACATTGTATGCTTTTTTTCTTCTTAAAAAAAAAGATTTCTTTTTTTTGCATTTTTTCAAACTAACCTGTCCGGGATATCTTCTTCAGTACCACCGTTTGAAACGATAGGATCCTGGCAAGACAATAATGCTGAATGACAACTGCACAATAACAATTATTCAAAGTCACTTTCTAAAAGACCCAGAAGAGTACTCCATTACGACGTACGTTTTAGATTCGCCCATTTCACCATTTCTATAAAATACTAATAATACATGTGCTGAAGAAGCGCTGTGCACTAACCAATCGATGAACCGATAGAACCATTTCTGGATATTGATTAGATAGTTGGATCTTACAGGTGTTAAAAGACAAAAGAGAAAAAGGGCCGCTGATCGGCTGCAAAGTATTGCAAGCAAGCTCCCCTCCCCCCATAGCAAATGGCATGAGAATAGGCCAGGCTGGACTGTACCTGATCACGTGGTGTTGCCAATATGTCGGTGTGTTGGCCTAGGAGGGGGTCTTTTGTCCCGATCACGTTCACCTTGGACTTGTCCGGGATTTCATCTCCAGCATTCATATCGACGAACTCCTGGAAATCTTTATCGTGGATCTGAAATAATATGGAATAAATAAGTTAATAGACTTGATAAAAGACGCTTGATTGGGACGTCAATGCCGATTGTCCATACCTGATACACTATAGCAGTCAAACATTGACAAACTGAAAATTGCTTCCAAACATATTATTTCTCCTCCTCAATGCTCTTAAAGCCACGTTTCAAAGAAATAATATATGGATGGCCAGAGGAATGGGCTATTCTAGAATTATGTGTACAATTATAAAATTTGCTCTAAAATCTGTGTGTCCGAAATCGTTTACCAGTTCGAGGCACCAATATCCAACTCCAACAAGACACTGAATAGCAAGAATATATGTGCGTTTACTCTGCGGTATAAACCCATCCTTGCAAAGCAAAACATCGGTAAACTACTATCAGAAATATAGAAATATGATAGTGAAGAAAACTTGCGACTCTTACTGACCCGTCTCAGCCCTTACCATACAAAAGCTAAGAAAACCGTTAAACATCCAGCACAAAATGGCGATCTGGCCGCTTTACTGTGTACGTGGCATGGATTAAGGGAGGCTGTGGGGAGGTAAAGGGTGGGGCACGGTAGCTCCGGATACGATCTACCGAGATTACGCTGGTATGTGTTTGTATACGATAAGACGGAGAATGCATGATGTGAACCTCGAACCTTCGCCTGCAACAATATGGATCATTGTATGGGAAGAACAAACAAGAACTGAGACCTCGAGGGAGTCTCAGTACTTATGTGCACAAGTCTATCCATTCATGTTCAACAGGAGTAAAACAAACGTTCCGGCAAAATATCTGTAAAACTCCTGCAACTACCATTATGACAGCATATATATGAGTGAAAAGTAGGCTTTTTCGAATGTTAAAACAGCCTTCAATTTAATACTACAACTATGACATTCTGCACGTCCAAAAGAGAAGCTCGGAATTTATGGTACTAATGAAGAGCCGAGGCAGTTCCCTGCGTATACAGTAGAAATAACAGCGGCTCAACAAAGGATCGGCTGTTCTGCCAACTACGGGCCAATAATCGCGAGCAGAGCAACTCGAGAATTTTGAACACTGGGCCCAATGGAGCGTAACAATTTTTTTTCTGAAATTTTTCTCTAAATATTGGAAATCAAATTATATCAAAGGAAAATTCCCCAATGACGTTATTGTATCTAACACAATGAGTATGGAACAGCATATTGACCGGTAAAACTGGCATTTCGATGAACGTTTGAAGACATGTTAATTATCGAAGTTGGCTGTATTTTAAACGCGTAAAAGTTTGAATTTAAACCCACAAAAATGCTCGTGCAATTAAAAAAACAAAAACGTAAAGACTATTTGTCGCTCACCTGAAAAGTTGCCGTTGCCACATCAATTATGTTTGAAAGATTCACGTTCCTCCTGACCTCCTCTTTCAGATCTTCCAAAGTGACAAAACCACTGGGAATTTGGATCTTCTTCTTGTTTTTTCCAACAATAAGGAGGCAGGCAGTCGAAAGACTTCTTTCTCCTCCCTCCAGGTTCATGATGGTAACGAACAAGTACGGTGTTTCGAGATATATGATATTCAGGAGCTGAGTGACTGTTTTGAAATCTCATTCGAAGTGAAGTGAATGTCCAAATATTTTGCCTTATATGTACTTATGCCGCCGATAGACTCGTATATACTATACCTTATGAGACAAATTGCACTAATTGGTGGCATTTAATCATAATAACAGCACTGGCGGCGTGTCACTTCGAACAGAGGAACACAGGTCTCCCAGAAAGCAGTTGGCTGTTCTGTTAGCCTCCAGCGGAAATTCACCTAGGGGTCAGATAACGCACAATTTTTGCTCAGAAAAATTGAAGTTTGAGAAAATGATCAAACTTTCAAACGCAAAAGATATCTTATCTGCCCAATATATATGTTAGAATCGTCATTGAGTTGTGCTTTTTGAAGATAAAACTCATTAACTTCAATTTTAATTGTAGGCTTTTCAGAGGGAGGAACAGCGGGGGACTTCCTCTATTGACGAGTTCCACTATAGTTTATATTAAACAGGGTTAAACATAAAACAATATAGAAAGACTGCCCCGTGTCTCGAAATGGTGTACATGTATATGTTTACAATATCGATTACTACTGTGATAATATTCCGCAATAATAGTTACACCAGTTTATAATCATACATAGTTCATTTTTACTATGTGGATGTTCGATTCTCTATCTCTCTAGCCCGACAATTAATTTTATTTCGAATTCCATCATACGTTCTCCTAGAGCTGTCTTATAATGTGTGATCTGATCTTATTTGACAAGCGGACCCAGTTTTCCCCAATGCTATGAAGTTTTGGGGACATTAATCCTTCACATACTCTTACAGCTTTATCAGACGAATCATGGTTATAGAAAATGGGGATATTAAAATGTATCGTGAAGACTGTTCTATACATCATTGATTGTTCATCATATATCGTAACAATCCAATTTCCAGTGACATAACTGCGATTTAAGTAACACAATATTTAAGGAAGTTATCCGGGCAGAATTCATTAGTGCCGATATACAAAATATCTTCTTAATATTGCCGTGTTGTTTGTTACACGTACTTTTAATGTAACAATTACCAATCAAAACACATAAACAGTCGATAAACAAAACTGAAGGGAAGAATCATTGTCAATAAATGATATGACAGCTGTCAGGAAGCAAACAACTATGCATCTTAATTACGTTATTTATACACGCCACTCTGTGTGAGAAGATTATAGGAAGCAAGTGACAGGCAGTGACCACAAGGTATGTGATGGTAGCAATCAATTGCATCCCCAGTTATCCCCACATGCGAATGTAACATAGATTACCAGAATAAATTTATTTCTTAGTTTATTTTCGGCGAAAAATAACACGAGAAATCTGTTACAGAGGGCAAACTCCGTAATATTATAGTTATTATTTTAGAAGATAAATATTCCGGTATGAACCATTTAATTTTCACGTTGAATATTCGCATCTAGTTATGGAATCCATTCATCTATACCAGCATTCTTAAACATCTTAAACATACCCAAGTGATTACTAGCGCTTCGTATGTTTCAGTTTGAAATTCTCCGTCTCTAACACCACCAATACTCCCTGTTAAACACACCTGAACGCGTAGGGTGTGTATTCAGATCGGAGTGTCTCGTAATATTCACGGATTGAATCCATATTTTCTTGCATTTTAACCAGAGGCATAATAATCTTTAAAATAAACAGTGTGAATGCTGATAGATACCATTCCGCATTAATAACACAGATGGCTGTCTGTATACAATGCACAGGAATACAGTCAGTAAAAATACTTTATGATAACACCAGTCTAAGCAGTATATAAGAGCGCACTTTTCCAAAATAACTGTGTACATATCTCTCCTAAACAGATGCGATCGATTTATACAGCAAATGCTATGCGACTCCGATATCCAGCGTGCATGATCCTGATGATTTAACTTTACATGTAACCTGTCAACCTGGGATCGAAATGGCCGCAACCAGAGTTTTCAAGTGCCCACAGTGTCCATCAACAGCTATCACCTTCCGAAATTTACTCCGGCATATTCAAGTTACTCATAGTCAGCAGAATGACTGGAACATCACGTGTGGAGTAGATGGGTGTCAGAGAACCTACAGACTGTTTTCATCCTTTAAAAAACACCTGTATCGAGAACACAGACATCTTATCCAAGGGGCTGGGGCCCCTCGAGTTCATGATCTCCATCGTCCAATTGTTAGTCCCGAGCCATCGGATTCAGTGTGTGATCTTCACCCAACAGCTGTTCAAAGGTCTGTTCATTTCAACGACACAGACACCGGCTCACACGAAATAGCGACTTGCCAGGAGGCGTCGATAAAATACATTTCTTTGCTTTTGCTCAAAATGAAGGAAAAGAGAGGTCTTCCGGAAACTACAATAAATGAACTTGCGCAAGATATGTACAGTTTAATGGAGGTATATCACGAAAACTAAATGAGAGCATTGTATTTAAATTTTGTATCCGTTTTCTAAAAGATATCATCGGGGTTGTATTGAATAAAATAGCTTGCAAATTCAGACCCTTATCTATTATTTCTTGGGATAACAAATTTATTCTCCTTTATTATGACTCACACAAAGGGTGTTCAGCTACACCCATCAAATGTCAACCAGGGTCATTGTATACCCAGTTATTAATTTCCAGTGCAGTACAGTAGAGTTCATTTACACCGTGGGTTGTTCATCGATTCCACCCAGTAATCTGTTGGGTTGTTCACCAAACTGTTCACCAAACCAATAACTGAAAAAAAGTTCAATAACACCTTCCTTGAAAGATGTCGAATAACACCTCGCTGTGTTCGCATGAGTGTTCATCAACACCTCCTCAAGAGGGTGTTGAATAACACCCATGCAAACTCCCAGGGTTGGGGTACTTCAAAACACCCTCCCCCGAACGTGTGGATTAACACCTCAGGGTGTCTAGTGACACCCCCAATGTAATATTTGGGTGTTCAGTGACACCTTACGTGAAGGGTGTTGAATAACACCCAATGTGTTCAATAACATTTTCTTATCTGACGATGTGGGTGTTCGTCCACACCTCAGATGAAAGGTGTTGAATAACACCCATGCAAATTCCCATTGCTGTGGCGGGGTGTTCTATAACGCCATCTACGATGGGTGTACATTGGCACCCATAGGTGTCAAGTGACACCTGCTAATGTCGTACTTAGGGTGTTTATTAACACCTATCTTTCAGGGTGTTCAATAACACCGCTGAACTTCATATTAGTTTGGGGTTGTGCATTTATACTGACCCGAGTTGATTTCAAATCTTTCATTACTCACACATCCCAATGACATTTGGATGTGTGAACATTTTTGTTGTGTTCATTAGTTAGATCGAAGATTCATTGACAGCCGTTCTCACTACCGACATGTTGCATCCACGATGCAAATATAAAAAAAATGACATCATCAGGGATGATTTGCAAGAGTTTTTCTCAAAATAGTCTAATATTTTTATTGAACCAAGTGTTACACCCTTTTGACACCCTTCCGCGTTTTTAACACCCCAGGGGTGTCAAATGATGGCATATTTTGCTGAGGGATCCCAAAACACCCCTTTAACACCCCATTTACACCCCGTATAGGTGTCAATTTACACCCTGGAGGTGTTTTGGCTGTTTTTACACCCCTTTTACACCTCTTTAGCTGAGAGTGAGTGCCTATTTATACTACAAATGGTTGGGCAATTGTGTTTCTAGTCTACCTATACTTAGCTGTGGGTATTAGGTCATATTCAGGAAGCAATTCAACATTGGAGACCAAAACGGGGGTGGGACCGGGAGGGGGTGTGCCCTTCCCGCGAAGCGGGCGAGGTGGGGTCCGGGGGTCCTCCCCCGAGAATTTTTTTAACTTTTCATAGAAGATATTAGGGGGACAATTTTCACAATTTCCACCTTTCTAACTCTTTCAAAAAGGCCAAAAAAAAACAGTAATAATAAAAACAATTTTCCTCAAATATTGGTGCTCAGATGAAACCATATTCTCGTCAGTTTAGGTCAAAGTCAGCTTTTAACACCTCTACAAGAAAAGGTCACTTAATCGAAGTGTAAGTTGTTGCATCAAAGCCAAGCTGAATTGTTTAAAGTTGTGGGTGCCAAACGCGGCCATTTCTTGCGCTACTTAAACGTTTTTATCGAAAAAGAGAGGCGGATATCATATGAAACCGACAATTCATGAAGACTGAGCTGGAGTTAACACTTAATCAGATAGAAAAAACACTAAGAAGAAGTTGGCACTTTGCATGAAACTGCCATGTGAAACTAGTCGCGAGAAATTTAGACCCATGAAGGGAGGAAGAGGGGTCAAGGGTACTCCAACGGAAAATTGTGCAATTCCATACACTTCTCTCCGAATTTTCGCCCCATTTCAATCACAATTATTGGGAAGCCAAAGTGGTCCTTGCCCCCCTGTTTTTATATTGGGGGTCCGGGCCCCCTCCCCCCTCTCCGCTCCACCGCTCCTGAAACATCTTTCTGTTATTGACGCCACAATGATTGGTGCATGGGGACAATTTTTAGTTTCAACCTTGGACGACTAAAAGCGTTTATGGCGAATTAGACTGATTCTGTGATAATGTTTTTCGGACTATACCTCAATTTCATAAGGATTATCCACCTGCATCGTAACTCTTGCTATGCTCCTACATTAATCTATCCAACATCTACGCAAAATGCAAAACTGCCTTGCATACTTTTTCTACTCAAACAACAGGGCGCAGGTTCATTGGCCACTCGTATCAACCTCCCCACAGCGCATGCTCCATTTCGCAAGCTCCAATAACATCCCTGCCTCCAATAGCGGAAGTTGACCTTTACTACGTTGCTATGACGTATAGGGGAAACCAACCAACGCACGGTTCAGTTTGAATCCGACCAAACAACTCCTTTAGTGTTGCACATGAGCGAACTACTTTTCATATGCTCTGTCCAGATAAACAGGGAAAATTATCTCCAGATAATTCTTTTTAACGCTGGGTCAACGGAGGTATTATGCAGACTTGAAAAGTAATCAAAATTTTCGTTAAACATCTATTTTACTATATATGATGTCACTTCCGGCGATGTGCGCGAAGGCCCCGAATCCGGTCCAAAAATCTGACTGGTGGCTGGGGTGTTATTAGACCCCCAGCGAGGTGGTTGCACTCGTATATGCATGTTGTGTCTACGTATAATGGCATCGTTTCACGTAGAACGTCTCTTCGTGAATGCTACAAGGTTTTTTAGCACCAACAATGAATTATTGTCCGACACGATGGTAGCTTCGATTTGTATTGGTCACATACGATCCACTTCCTTCCAAAAGTCTTCTATGTGGAGTAAATCTGAGGATTTAGGATTGCGGATCCTGCATCTAAAACTGAATTTGATAAAAATCTGATATCACGCGAGTCTTTTAGATTCATTTTTCTGCTGAGCTGGAAAAATGGGATATTCGCCCACCAAAATGTGTTATAGCCTGTCCCATTACTTCAATACAGGAAACAGTTGTGTCGTTATTAATGGAAATCCGAGCAATCCCATCCGAATATGTTGAACCTTCCTAAAAAAGCCCTCTAAAAGTAGAAAAAATTGCCATATTTGACCCACTTTCTGGAACAAATCTGTAAGAGCGATTTTAATCAATTCCCTGTCTGTTTCATCTTCCCGGGCCAGTGGACAATTTAAATTTGTGAAAAATATCGGAAGGTTGACCAGACTGTTGACTTGCAGTAAATGAATCAGGATTTTTACATCCAGAAAAAGGGGCATAAGTGAGACTGTTAAAAGTTCCTCCCCGGCCCCGGCAGCTCTCTGGGTGAATTCCATCGATTCGCATACGCCGGTTTAAAGGACGTTTAATGCCCAACATGATGCTAAGAACTATGGTTCATATAGATATTAATAACTAAAGAGGGAAGAAGAAATGGCATGTGATCAAAACGGGTCGGCCCTGTGTACAGGTGCTTTATTTCCATGAGGTGCATAATTGTCTTTTGCACGAACCTACTAAATAATGTTTCGCCGCATGAAATCCTCATTTTCTTGCTATGTATGTTCAGGCTATCCAAAAAGCGTTTTCTAGTATACAGACATCACTACACAATCTTCCTACAATATATGGAACACGAACCCTCCCATGAGATTTGAATGTGAGATCTGACGCCCATACTTTGTAATATATGGAACACAAAACCTCCCATGAGATTTGCGAAGACCCAACTGCGCAGTATCAAACCACTGGCCATGTGTCTGATAATTTCTCAGATGATGTCTCTTGCTCATACGAGAATTCAGTTCTGGAGGCGTTGGACTGTAGAGCATTTCTTCTCTAACCTTCCTTAACTTTAGGCTCGTTATAGCAATGCCTGGGACGTTGGACGGGCTCTTGTGAGATATTTAGTAGTTGAAAGCAATAGTTTAACCCCAAAGAATATGTGGCAAAGTTGGCAATGCAGTAGCGACAATGGTTGTTCCAGAAAATCTAGAAGCAAACGCGAATGGCGTTTGTAGCATGCGCGCGCAGACAGTCTTCAAATTTGAAAAGACAATTCCAGAGACAAATCTCTATGACATTCTCAAAATTTTGCTTAGATTAGTGATAGGACATATGCTTTGATACACCTCAAGAATTCCGATGTAGCTCAACGAAATAATAAATCCTTTGGAGAATCACGAATCGTCGCAGGAATATTCCGTGAATCATTGCAACTCGTCCGAAATACCGTTAATGTACCAAAGATCGAACAGTTTGCTCCTGCATCAACGACTTGGCGATCATATACGAATTACATGTCAATTTTGGTACCATACGGCTGTATTCATGACCCGTCATGCCATGTAACAGACAGAACGGATACTGGACCTTGATTCTGTGTGCGCTACACACACAAGAAGGGTGGCTATTATAGTAAATTGGCTTTTATTTTGTATTTCAGTCGCTATTACTAGTTGTTGAGGCCTAGCCCGGGGCTAGGGGGCTAGGAGCCGTTTGAACCTCATGCATTTTACATCCCCAGGTGGTCAAATGAACAGCCACAATCAAAGCGTGGCTGAGATACATCAATGGCCCGGTGCTAGGTGTCGTATGAAAGTCATGTGTTTTACATCTCTATGTTGTTCAAATGATCAATTACAATCAAAGAGCGGTTGAGATACATCATAGTCTAGAAAACGACTTGAGACTCATTTTGCATAAAAATACGGATCAGTGATAAGCATTCTATGTAAAGAACATTATGATGACTTGCTGTCATCATTGCAATCTTGACCGTGACTCTTCTTATAGGAAACCATCTTGCTGGGTTTTTATTTTCATTTTATGAATATTTTGAATTGATGCTGACCGTAAAACGATGAAGACCTTTGAATTATTCACCCGGAAATTCTTTTGTGGATGACGGCTGAATATTGAATGTGAGATCGGACGCCTACACTTTGAACATTGAAAGTCAGTATACCCTGAGTTCATTGGGGGAAAAAATGAAGCTGCACCAATTTAGGTGTATTCAATACCCATAATTATATTGCCTTTCAAACTGCAAAATTACATTGAAATTTCAAACAAGAGCCGAAAATCAGACATCTGTTTTCAACAAAAACAGACATGAAAATCGGCCTAAACCCATGGGAATCATGGGAAAACAACCACACACCAATATACAGTCTATTGTTGCCATTGATTAACTGTCATTATGGGAAGTGAGAAATGGCAGCCAGTGTATATCAGCTATAAGCTCTCAATTATTTATCTATAATTGTCCACCCACTCCACTGACTTAGATCTTTGTGCATGTGAGTGCTCGAGCACAAGAAAGAACGAAGAATTAATCTGATAAAGAACGTCAATAAATAATGATTGTCTGTGTGGATTGAATGTCAGGAGAATATACGGTCCGATGTCTAATGCATTAATAATGCATAGTATTTTACAGTTGAAATGTCTACCGATCATATTACCATCTGCCGATCGAGTTAGTGATATTAAAAGTGGTTTCTTGATCTTCGTGTTATTTTGTCATCTTTAGCATTATTACGGGATTCCGAATGTTCATTCTGTGGATATCAGATTAAGAACGACTTTCCTGTGGCATGCAACAGTATTATAGAATCGGAATATTCTTTTTGCACATTTCAGATTCAGGAGGACTATTCAAACATACCCGAAATACGTATTTTGAGATAATAGCAGAGTTCGGTTAAACTCTATATTCTGAACTCCATACTACTCTATGAGTAATAAATGTAAATAATTCTATTGTTAAATTAAATAGACAAATAGACAGATAACTGTATTAACTGCAACACATGTCAACTGAATTATCTAACCCTATCTGACCTGGGAGATTTGAGGCCTGCCCGAGTTTGCGAACTATTTCGACTCTTCCCCCCCCCCCTGCTTCTTCCCCCTCCACCCCAAATCTTATCCCTCAAAATATTATTCTCCCTCATTGGCCTAGGAACCTGAAACTTCCCGCAGATTATCTTAGGGCCAGGAACTAATACTAGAACTAATGTTCTGTATCGATGGTAAAATGGATACATACACCGAGGTCGTGATGGTACTTTGACTAAAACGGCGACTTGTTTGTTCCCTTTTATACAACATAATTCAAGTATCAAATCGTGTATGTACAACTGACGCTAATTTACAAGTTTCATTAAGTGCTGCAGTATTTCGTTTGCTGATCATGCAGTGCCAGTCTTTACACAGGGCATCATAAATATTCAGTCTGAATAAACAGTAGTTTGGTCAACAATGACGTCTCCTGGCAATGCACTTGAGAGGGAGGAGGGAATTTGGCTTAATGTCACACTCAAGTTTGTTTCACAGACTGACCCGTGACCACTATAGTTGAAAAGCCTCAAGTGGTTAAGATTTACGAAGACAAGCGGGAAGCAAGGCACATGATACAAGAGGCTCTATTTCTGGTCCACACACCGTTTACGCCTCATTCATTTATACTATTATATTGTCCTCTGTCTGTGTGATAGAAAATAATCAAGTAAAGATAAATCAATTAAATGAATTCTAATAATTGCCAATCTACAGTGGTTATGCAATAAAAATAAAATGTAGATGCAAATCTTCAAAATCACTTCTCATAGTTTACAATCTGTAAAACGTTGCTTGTAAATCTCATGACTTCACACACAATAGCATAGGAGTTAACAGATACGCAATCTAGAGAAAACGAGCAAAAACTACAAAGAGGCGAAAAACTATAGCTTGTGTTTATTTACATTAACTATCGATTATGGACGCGTAAATTATCCCTAGATGTCGACTAGCTACGAAATACCGGAGTCGACGATTGTATTGACATATATATTTTATGGGAAATTCCAAAGTACTCTGCTGAATACCGTAGTCAGTTGAACAACAATAAATTTAAGTATACTCGGATATCCTACTGTTTAATAAAGGGAACTGAGCTATAGTAAGGACAAGCCATAAGAGATTCAAGGAAGATAAATCCTATGATCGATAAATCCATCAGCACTCAACAGCTCCCCATCCACCAGTAGAACGTCCACCAGCAGGACACATCCATCACCAGGACGGTTTCGCCGTTTGATGTTATATGCCGTTTCTTCATTTGTATTTTAACATCAAATCTTCAGGATTAGATATTAAATAAATATTTCAACACTGAAAATGTTTGTATTTGCTTTAAAATGCTCATTTGAGCCGAATTTTCAACATGTAAATGTGGGCCACTCAAACAGCCAAATACAACAAGGGCTATAACTCTCTCGTTTGGGATCTTAAAAATACTGCACTATGTGTGGAACCGGAAAATGCAACCCATGCATCTTTAACGCCGTCTTTCTATTTTATTTCCCGGCGCCGTTGCCTATTTAGCTCAAGCGAGCACAACAAACGGCTTTAGTTGAGTAAAAAAAGCGAGCTGGTTAAATCTGGCATCACTCACGGTCATTTCTAACAGCGCTATTGTGCCTAAACTTTCAGTAAACGAAACCAGATACCGTATGATTTTAACGGTACAATAAAAACGGGGTCAGCATTACATGTATACATCATGTATAGTACATCATTTTGCATGCATCCTTTGGTATCAATTCGTTAGTGAATTGGTATGGGCCTGTGTTCAGGTTTAAGGCTAGTTATCACCCGCCTACATCCACCGTAGCCAGTCGTTGAAATAATCTATAATATCTTCATAGAATATACGTCCACAGTACACATATGTGTCCAGACATGTCATCAGGCATGACTTCACCCCTGTGGCTTTTAAAACTCATATTTTCATTCACCAGCTTCAAGAAATTTATTTTTCTCCAGCCCCCCCCCCCCAAAAAAAACATTAAAACGTCAGATGTTAATATTCCAGTTATCTAGGCCATCAAATGAACCATAATATGGATGATTCGCCAATTCATGAAAGTTAATTTCAAAACTAAAATTGTCCGAATTTCGTTAAATTTAAAAAGAAAGATTTCGACGGAATAACGAATTTTTCGGAACATGAAACTCCAAGGCGACTAACTGGACAACAACTTGATCTATATTATATAGAGGCGTCAGCATACAAACGATATTGAAGTTTTTCATTGTTCTCAGATTTTGACGAAGAGTTTGATCAAAACCGTACGAGAAGTGATTGTGTGTGTGTGTGTGGAAGCCTCAAACAGAAATTCTTAATACACAAATTCACAGTTCATAGCTTGAATTGCAAAATATTCTTTAAAAACGTTAACATGGAGGGGTATACCATTTACTCTACCTGTTAAATGAGCAATATTGGCGAATTTTCATTCGGAAGTCGTCATTTCGATAGGTTTGTTCTGTTCTGTCTGTGTCAGCGCTTTGTGCTTCAAGATATATGAACATGCAGGCACCGCGGAAGCAATTGGTGATTGGGGGGGGGGCACTATCGCAGCAGTAGTAGGGAAAACTGATTTAACAGCCAATTGACCTCAAAAATTTGCATATGACCTCTGTGACGTCACAGCGACAGCCAATCAGAAGCGAGTATTTTGAGAGAGGTCAAGTATGGCATGCGTGTGTGTTCAAAATGGCGGCGTGTGTGTTCAAAATGGCGGCTGTGGGAGTGTGTTCAAAATGGGGGCTGTGTGTGTACAAAATGGCGGCCTGTGTGTTCAAAATGGCGGCTGTGGGAGTGTGTAACTGATTTAACAGCCAATTGACCTCAAAAATTTGCATATGACCTCTGTGACGTCACAGCGACAGCCAATCAGAAGCGAGTATTTTGAGAGAGGTCAAGTATGGCATGCGTGTGTGTTCAAAATGGCGGCCTGTGTGTTCAAAATGGCGGCTGTGGGAGTGTGTTCAAAATGGCGGCCTGTGTGTGTTCAAAATGGCGGCTGTGGGAGTGTGTTCAAAATGGCGGCTGTGGGAGTGTGTACAAAATGGCGGCCTGTGTGTGTTCAAAATGGCGGCTATGGGAGTGTGTTCAAACTGGCGGCTGTGGGAGTGTGTTCAAAATGGCGGCTGTGGGAGTGTGTTCAAAATGGCGGCTGTGGGAGTGTGTACAAAATGGCGGCTGTGGGAGTGTGTTCAAAATGGCGGCTGTGTGTGTTCAAAATGGCGGCTGTGGGAGTGTGTTCAAAATGGCGGCTGTGGGAGTGTGTTCAAAATGGCGGCTGTGGGAGTGTGGTCAAAATGGCGGCTGTGGGAGTGTGGTCAAAATGGCGGCTGTGTGTGTTCAAAATGGCGGCGTGTGTGGTCAAAATGGCGGCTGTGTGTGTTCAAAATGGCGGCGTGTGTGGTCAAAATGGCGGCCTGTGTGTTCAAAATGGCGGCGTGTGTGGTCAAAATGGCGGCGTGTGTGTTCAAAATGGCGGCCTGTGTGTTCAAAATGGCGGCGTGTGTGTTCAAAATGGCGGCGTGTGTGGTCAAAATGGCGGCCTGTGTGGTCAAAATGGCGGCGTGTGTGTTCAAAATGGCGGCGTGTGTGTTCAAAATGGCGGCGTGTGTGTTCAAAATGGCGGCGTGTGTGTTCAAAATGGCGGCCTGTGTGTACAAAATGGCGGATTGTAGAAAAACGTATAAAAGGAGGCGATTTTTAGCGGTGGGGTGTATTCATTGCACTACTTGCCTGACTTACCTGACCTGACCAGCCTGCCTGCCTGCCTGCCTGCCTCACCTCTAGCCTGCCTGCCTGCCTCACCTCTAGCCTGCCTGCCTGCCTGCCTCACCTCTAGCCAGCCTGCTTGCCTGCTTGTATGAGCTGTGGAGAACCTTTTACTTTTTTTCATTTTACCAGTGCAAATTCACCAGACTATTACACCGTAGCAGTTACTCACCAGCCTGAGCCCACAGTCATGCAGTCAGCCGACCTAGTTACGCTTCAAAAGTACCGTGTTCGCCTCATTGATGAAATGCAGCATGTGGCCGAATTATGTGATCTGCTTATGGAGGAAAACATACTCCTGAAACAGCGTGTCGAAGAAATCATGGCTGAGAAAACCACTTCAGGACAAAACAGAGCCGTCATCGATGGTCTACTGCGCTCTACCCCCTATGCATTTCTAGCCTTCGTGGAGGGGTTGAAGAAGACGGGAAATCAAGAAACTAGCAGATCTACTTCAAGCCCACGTTATACAAGATGATGATATCTTAGCCACGCACACCACCCCAGAGCGTACACCTGCCAAACGCGGTGCACGATCCAAACGGCCCCGACTAACACCTTTAGAAATACCTGAGCCAGCGCTTCAGCCAGTGCCCAGCAAGTGCCTGAGCCCGTGAAAGAAGAAGAGGTGCAACTTCCTATGTCTGTGCAGGAGATCAATAACATTATCCAGCAGGCCTACCAGGCAGCCCACACGAACATTTGGGAGCTCTCAGCCTATTTAACTGTGAGTGTCAAAGACGAAGAAGTGCATTTTAACGCACCGGCCTTTAACGACAGACCAGCTAGGCATATCGCCTTAACGTACGACACCTGGCTAAAACTACAGACCCTTGATTACGCCATCGATGCGGTTATTCACGACCAGGGGAGTGACGAAGCGAAATTTTATGTGGGTGACGACATCTTTGTCAGCTGTGCCTATTTCAACGACCAGCTCCTGGTGCATATACGCAAATGGAAAATGAGGTTAGCTACGCAAGAGCGTGTTCCTTGTCCTCAGGGTGTCACCTTGAAAATAACGGCGTGGCGGAAGTTGCAGAGTCTCACAGCTATAATTCATGAAGCCCTGTCTGACCAGGTGACTCAGTATATTTGTAAGAAGTACATCGACACATTCCTGGATCATGTCAGACCTCGCATTCGACACTTGCGTATCGAAGCATGTGCAGGCTGTGGGAACAACAGTCCGATAAAGATGCATACGTGTGTGGAGAATATAATACCCTCATACGCGCTCATCACTGAGGCACTACAGGGCGTGACCGAGGAGCAAATTGCCCTGGCATTGGAAGGGCCGTTGACGGGGCAGGGATTGTTTTTTGGTGTTGGAGATTGGTAATACTATAGAATATAGAGGACATGATGTAGGACCTGTGATTTGAATTGAATGTGCCAAGTTAGAAGTTCTCTTTCGACAACAATTGGTTGGCCCTGAAAAGGGCCGTTGAAGTCAATTTGTTGACCCTGTTTTCTTCAGGGGGAGTTTTCCTGTCTACTCCTTACATATCGCTGACGGAAAAATATCTGTACGGCTCCATCGTGTATCGGTGTTGTTGTCCGTCATCATGGTGCGCAGAAATGGGTAGGCCTTGCAGGAAGCGGGCTGGTGGTATTGCTCCTATTTCCACAAATTCTGGCTGGACTTGCTGTTGTTGTTGTTGTTGTTGTTGTTGTTCTGTTGGTGGTGGTGGTGGTGGTGGTGGGTGCATTTCCTCCATGGCGTTTTTGAGGTGGACCAGCCAGGCCTCGTCCCCCACTGTTCTTGCTGTCCTTATCAGGGTCCGGAGATTCTGTGCTGCCCCCGGATTGACGTTGTTGTTGTCGTCGTCCATGTACCGGCACCATCCTGTAATTTCTCGGAGCCAGAAGTCCTTTATGGCTTTCACCATGGCCGCCCTTTGCCGCCGGGCAATCTCCCGTTGTATTTGGGCCATTCTTCCCGAAGCCTTGGTTGTCGACATCTTGGCCACGCGGTTCATCTTCTTCTTCAATATAGGTATACACGTCTTTACAGTACGGTGAAAGGTTTTGGAATGCCGCTCACCACGCTCCTGCTGGCTTTATACTGACATACAGGTTATTTTCATTGGCTGTTTCAACCTCGGTGATACTGGCTTCATTGGTTCTTTTTAGGGCTAGCGGATTGGCTCTTTTTATAGCCATCTCATTGGCTCTTTTTATAGACATCTCATTGGCCAATAGTGGGGGCCCCCACCCTTCCTGGGTTACGCCAGAATCCCGTCATTTTGCACGAAATTCGTCTAGTGGAAAATTTCCATGTTAAATGATTGCGTGTATTAATAACAGTAGAGTCGATGTACACATCGCTGATGGGTGCCTACGCCCACGTGCGACCACCCTTCCTGGGTTAACTCTCAATCCACATATTTTGCACGAAAATTCGTCTATGGCCAATTCCCAGGTTAAATGATTGCAGATAACATTACAGCCCGAATCATCACGGACTTTCACGAAGGATGAGGATGGAATAAAAACTATAACGTATACGGGTACGGATAGAGAGAGGTGCGAAAAAAAACCCTATAACGTGTACGGCTACGGACTAGAGGTTTTTACTCACGAGTCATCACGGACTTTCACGAAGGGTGAGGGTGGAATAAAAACTATAACGGTTACGGGTACGGATAGAGAGAGGTGCGCACCTATAACGTGTACGGCTACGGACTAGGGTTTTTTACTGACGAGTCATCACGGACTTTCACGAAGGGGAAGAATCGATATATATACACATTTGCCTCGTCGGTGTTTTGTCATTCACCACTATGGCAGCGCACGGAGCGGAGCTTGCCTTCTTCCAACTCACGCCTGACGTCATCCTCATCGTCTATGACCATGAACTGCAGCTCATCGAAGAACATCCCCGAGAGGTGAAGCTATGTTTAACCCTAGCAGGATGGACTCTATTGACACGGTTGTTACAGGGAAAAGAGCCCGAAGTCGATTTCATGCACGTGGGAGTCGGTGTCTACCTACGAAGTGGTAGAGATGATTCTTTTTTCCCCCGGTTAGAACAGTGTGGTGGTGCCTCTATCCTACTCCGTCCGGCATTATGGCAGGCGCTGAAAGCTATTATCACCGACGTCCACGACGTACTCCACCCCCAGGCGCACTCTGTAGCTACCCGCACCCTATTGTTGTATCCCCAACGCGTGGAGCTCATCGATGACGACAGTAGGTGTTGGTGTACGTCTGAACCAGCGCGTGTCTCTTTATCCCCGGAAGGCTGGACTACCTTGAAACGCGTGTTATGCGGTAACCTCGACGGTGATAGCATTCACCTGTGTGACGACGTCTACCTTTTCCGCGGTCCCTATTTTGCTCGACTCCTCTGTCTCAAGCGAGGTGGTTTTACTCTGGACCCCGATCTATGGACGGCTTTGCAACAAGTAGTCCCCATGGTCGATGAAGTACTATCTCTACAGGACCCCCTCACAGAATAGTACGACTCAGTCTGTGCCCACCTGGTATTGACACTATAAATACCAGGGGTGAGACAGAGTGTGTGTCATTCACCGTTCGACATTGGAGCAAGCATGTCACGCGACCTACGAGCCATCCTGCCCCTTACACCCCAGATGGGGTTACACGTCTATGAAGATAAAGTCACCCTGGTGGAAGACCGTGGAGATATTTGCTGGTCGCCCGCTGAGACCGTATCGAATACGGTGACGCTACCTCGTCACGGCTGGACCAAATTTAAACGGGTGTTGAGCGGTGAGCTCGACGGACACCTCATCCACATAGACAATGCCATCTACGTATACCGTACCACCTTCTTCCTACGCCTGGGCCGCTACCAAGACCCTACGCGAGGTTTCACCCTAGTCCCCGATCTGTGCACAGCCTTGGAGAAAGTGGTGCCTATTGTGGACCAGCTGTTTACACCGGACGAGCGATCATCAGACCAGTTGGCATGGGCTCGTGCTATGGAGGACGCGCTGGCTGAACCCCATGAACAACTACATGAACCCGATACAGCCTGGGAACTCCCCAAGAAAAGTACTATATCTATAGGGTGCACAGAGGCTAGAGTGTCAGTGTTACCTGATGAAGCGAACACACCACACACGGACGGGGACCCAGGGGCACCCCGATGAGGGGTAGGAAGACAGGCACCCCGATGAGGGGGTCCCGAAAGGGGAAAAAGGGGTCGGCATCTACAGTGAACAAGGTGTTAACCGATTTGTATTACAACCCTACCAGTCCAGCCGCGTATAGCGCTGTGGGAGCGCTCGCTCGAGCTGCCCATTCCCAAGGCATCAGTCGAACTGAAGTTCGAGACTGGTTAAAAACCCAAGACACTTATAGTTTACATCGAGCAGCCCGACGACATTTTCGCCGTAACCGAGTCATCGTAGGAGGCATAGACGCACAATGGCAGGCTGATTTAGTGGATATGAGTCGATTTGCACCCCACAATGATGGACATCGGTACATGTTGACCTGTATCGATATTTTATCCAAGTATGCATGGGTACTACCCATTCGCACCAAAACAGGAGAGAATCTGGTACGGGCGTTCCAGCAGATTTGCAAACGGATGAAGGCACAGAATTTCTCAACCGACCCTTTCAAGCCTTTCTTAAGAAACAGAAGGTATTTTTCTTCCATACGTACAACGAGACCAAAGCCTCTGTGGTGGAACGATTCAATCGCACCTTCAAAGGACGAATGTACAAGTATTTTACTGCCCAAAACACCCGACGGTACATCGATGTACTACCTCAACTGGTTCAAGGGTGCAATCGAGCCTATCATCGCAGTATCCAGCGAGCTCCCCTCGATGTGACAGAACGCAACGAACATCAAGTGCGTGGTACGCTGTACTCACCCAGTCCACTACTCACGTCACCCCGTTACAAACGCGGAGATGTGGTACGGATCAGTAAAGTGAAAGGACAATTTGAGAAAAGTTACTTGCCCAACTGGAGTGACGAG
>JAVTVY010047774.1:0-23570 GCA_036873755.1 Hanleya hanleyi | reverse complement strand
ATTGTATTTAGATCATGATAATAATTTTGCCAATCCAACCTTTTTCTTTTGAAATACATTAAAATTTCTGTTTTGTGGGTTAGAACTGGTGACTCCTCTGTACTACCAAAATTAATATTTGCATGTACAATGTTTATAAAACTTTCTTTCTGAAATGATTCACAGGTTCTGTACAAGGTGTCATTAAACAGTTCATGCTGATTCAATATTGTTTTCCAGCATAATAGAGTCCAGTTACAATCTTGGTCCAGATGGTTTATACAAGGCCCTAGAAGGGGTAAGTTTATACAAGACCCTAGAAGGGATAAGTTTATACAAGGCCGTAGAAGGATTAAGTTTATACCAGGCCCTAGAAGGGGTAAGTTTATACCAGGCCATAGAAGGGTTAAGTTTATACCAGGCCCTAGAAGGGGGAAGTTTATACCAGGCCCTAGAAGGGTTAAGTTTATACCAGGCCCTAGAAGGGGGAAGTTTATACCAGGCCCTAGAAGGGGGAAGTTTATACCAGGCCCTAGAAGGGGGAAGTTTATACCAGGCCCTAGAAGGGGTATAGTAATCCCTCTAATAATTCAATCACCTATCAAAGTTCAATCACCGCCTATTTTGGGGATGACATTCCATCAGCTATTCTAATAAATTTGATCACTCTCTAAAAAGTATCAAAGAAATAATTGATTATATGCATGATTTTGGACCATTTTGTCAACTTCTTGTTCTAATAAATTTGATCACTCCCAGATTTCTCTTCTTGTGATTGAATTATTATGGAGATTACTGTAAGTTTATACAAGGCCCTAGAGGGGCCCTTGGTGGCCGAGTAGTCTAAGGGCTGTTCCAGAAAAAAGTGCATGGGGGGGACAGAAGGCACTTTTTTTTTGCCCCCACTACCCATGTAATTAAATGTATTTTAATCCCCACCACCCATATTATTGAATATAATTTGTAACCAACCACCACCAGATTTAGATATACAGTTGGTCATTTCCAGCGTGACAGACGGGACAAAAGATAGCCACCCTGTGATGTTAACACAACTCTCTACCAAACTAAATTTAATAAAAATCTAAGCAAAAACATATCAGTGGTTAGTGAACTAGTTGTACTTTAACTCAAGACAGAAACATTGAAATAATAGTTATTATTATTTTCTTTTCAACTGAAATTGACAAATGTGACAGACGGGACAAGCAGGGACCACGCATTTGAAAAAGGAATAGACAAGATAGATTTCTATCTCCTTCTCAAATGAAAATCAACTTTTAATGTAAATCAAAAGTTAGTGGACTAATCAAGTAATCAGAGTTAGGGTTAACAGATTTTCTATGAAGAAGATTAATTATGGATTTTTGCCACTTAGTGACGTGACAGACGGGACAACTTATCGTGACAGACAGGACATTATCTCATGCCCTATAAATTATCTTCCTGTTTCCAGACTTTTTTTAATCATGTAGATCAATGCTACAATTAAGATGTTCATTGTGCACTAGTTTACTTCACATTGTTTGGTTTTAGGTCATATTTTCACAAAATCCGCTGTTATCAGTCCAGTGTCCCGTCTGTCACATGTCCCGTCTGTCACAATTTAATGTATTTACACATTTGTATGTATTTTGTATTGCAAACTTAATTTTTCAAGGCATAAAGGTTTGTGCATTCGTCAGAATGTTCATTGCATCTGGATTACTAACCATTGTTTGGTTTGGGGCCATATGAACGCAAAACTCAATAATTCATGGCTGCTTTTTGAAGCGTTTTGTGACAGACGGGACAGATATGGAATTGAAATTTTTATCAGCGTATTTGACCCAAGGATGAAATAATTAATTGCATCTGGTTAGAAGGTGTTACAGTAGATAAATAATAATGTTACTGGCTCTTTTCCCTTCTTAAAATTTATTGTACTCAAGAAAAACCTAAAAAATCATCCGTTTTTGTGACAGACGGGACACCTACACCACGCAGTAAATTTTTTCAATTATTTTGGAAATAATTACTTTAATTGTAAAATGGTATTCACTGTGGAACTCAGACATGATGGTGTATTTAAAAAACAAAGAAACATTTTGTTGAGTTAAGTTTCTATGTCTGGAGGAAAATCATGAATTTGGTATACATTTTAGTAAAAAATGTTTTAGAATTTTATCCATATTCGAGTGCAGATTTTTAAAAACCTGACAGTTGCAGATGACAAAAAACCTACTTTCTTGAAACTTTGATTAATATAGCTTAAATAAAAATCACAATTAAGTATGCTGATGGAAAGTGAAAATTTGTCACCCGTGCAACATTTATGTGGAAATGACCAGTTACTTTCAACCCAACAACCCATGTACTTAAAATAAACGTACTTCAACCCAACAACCCATGTAAATAAAAAAAAATATCTTCAAGCCAACAATCCATAAAACTGTATTTTCTGTACTGTTGTTATTTGCATTTTTGTATTTGTACATGTATCTCTCTACCTCCAGGCAATATTGTCACTTAAAATTGGTTATATACACTGGACATCCAAATATATATATGTATAAAAAAATATTCTTCGTTGTCGTACCATGCAGTCCTGTTGCCGGCGTTGGCCCAACTTCTGTTCCCAGGGCATTGATAAATCGTTTGAAATGTCCCAATTTTTCCCCCCAAATTTACTGCCTTAAGAAACTCTTCAACAACTCTTTCCCCGCCATTCTCATCAACCCAGCCAAACCATTGAAGGTGCCGCTCTTCGATCAGAGATTGGAGTGGATCTGTGCAAAAAAAATCTGAACACCTGTGATGTAGACGCCACACAATTGGAAGCAAATGAATTTGGCTCTGTCCACTCAACATGAGATTGCGAGGCATTGAATAGCTAAGATTCATAGCGTCTCCCTTCCCGGTAGATACTTCATGTAGGAAGCTATTGTCCGAGTCTTTGTGCAGCTGAAAAGGCTAAAGTCTAGACATATTGTTGTCCCCAGACTTGGCTATTGTATGCATTGTTTCGTGATTCTTACATGGAGTATGAACCCCCTTCCCTCAATGCTATGCCGACAACCTTCATTAACTTGAGAAAATGGGCCGCGTTAAATAAAAATACCGAAATGGCAGACTAAATGGAAATTCGTCAGTCATATATTAATTACAGACGTTAAAATTATCCCTATGGAGCCTCAAAATGACCTGAAATTGAGGGTCAAGAAGATGGGCATTTCCGTCATAATAGACCCCGTGTATACAGGGGATGATGATCACAACATCGATTATGGTATTTTTATCCATCGTGGGCCATTTTCTCAAGTTAGTGAATGTCCAATAGGGTGCAAAGATAATAATAAGTGTGTGAAGGAGATGTTCGAGTTACCAACCGGGAAATGTATTTGTTGTCGGCATAGCATTGCGGGAAGGAAGACACTATGAATCTTAGCTAGGCAGCGAACAGACAATGCAAAGTCTCATTTTCAAGCAACTTGTTGATGGCTCAAACTTTATCATGGCTAAAGCAACCGCAAAATTTGTCTACGACTGTTTCAGCCTCTTGGGTTAGTATACATGTTTGATGTTCTATAGAATCACTGATCACCTATAAATATATACACCTCAGCATGCCTATGGTTATTATAAAATATGGCTATTTTAATGTCGGGTAAATGGAAACCCTTTTATATATTTGCATGTTTTATCTGTTGTCTGATGTTCAGTTTGTTTGGATGTTTTATATGTAGGCCTATGTATGATTGGGTTTTAGCCCCGCTGGGCACAACTTTTACGCAAATATTCTGTTAGATTTGAGATTTTTTGCATGTTTAAAATGATTATTCAAGTCACTCTTGCCAGTGGTTACGTATTTCAATTTATCGTTGCACAACATGCACAATGCATAGCCACGTCTATTTTATGGATATCGTCAGACGCCACTGATATTTATTTTTCCTCCAGCCATGACCATTTAAATTTGTTTTTGACTTTAGATCAGTCGTCCTGTCAACAATTTTGTACACAGTCGACTGAAAACTACAAATATACGTCTGACATTGTCAACAGTAAGCCAAAGAAACTTTCCTGTGAAAAAAACTGCCGCCAACAACCACGCGGTTACGTACTGCTTCCAGTTACATTCACGGGACGAGAACAACACGCCCTCAGCTGCTCAGACTGCAGACAGAGCTACAAGCATTCAGCTTTCCCTGACCTACTTACAGGAAAGCTGAGTCGGCTGAGTCTATTTTGGAAAATACGACTCTGCGGGGAGAACGCACTGTGCTGGAAATCAATGTATAAACGCACGGGAACCAGTTATTTCGAACTTATTAACCCCCCGGAGGTACATAACTCTAATTCTATTCACATAATTTATATTTTTGAGGCATTCTCAAACCCAAGCCAAAAGATTTTTCGTTTGCTAGAATGGTTTAACGGAGATTCATTATCTACAAAAATAGCAACAACAACAACACGGTCGGGTGAGACTGAAAATTCGGGAATTTTCTTGAGATTCTGAAAATCTGTTCGATTGGTCGAGATTGATCACGTGACGACATTCGGTATTTCCCGGATTCGAACATATTCCTCTGCACACACAAACTGTGTCACATAATGTGCCTCCTTATAACAGAATAATCGCCCCCGAGGGTAAATTCTGATGAGTGAATTCAGACGAACATCTTCTCGATCACGCAATTCTTGCTGTGGCGACCCGTCAAAAAAAGGAATTCATCAGGTATTCGGTAAAGAAGAACTCGCCTTCTAGATTTATTTTGTGCAACTTTTATTAATTTTATTAAATCCACCAACAACCACCAGAATTTAGTTTTCTTTTCCATCACCCACAACCCACATAAATCAGTTTATCGTTCAGACAACCACCCATGTAATCATATAACTCGTTTACCCCACGACCCATACGTAAATATATGAAGTGCCGTCTGTCCCCCCCCATGTACTTTTTTCTGGAACAGCCCTAAGGCGCTTCACTGGTGTCTGCTAGCCTCACACCGCTGAACCGGCACGGGTTCGAGCTCAGCTGGTCCATGTGTGGAAGTTTGTCAGTTACATGCCGATGGGCGGTGGTTCTCCCCGGGTACTCCAGCTTCCTCCACCAACCAAACTGTCTGTCTCCATATGAGTGAAACAAAATTGAGTGTGACCTTAAGCCAAATTCCCTCCCCCCCCCCCCTTGAAGGTGCTAGAAGGGATAAGTTTATACAAGGCCCTAGAAGGTTAAGGTTAAGGTTATCTGTTTACATTCTTTGTGTGTCTATTTTGGAGTTTGATATTTCTCCAAACCAATTACACAATGTTCATTCTGTTGATTTGTAGGCACTTCATACGACCAGTAAAGGACAAGGGAGTACAACTTCAGATGAATTTGTCATAGAAGCATGTGAATCATTCTTAACAAAGGTATTTATATAAATCAAGGACAAGTAACTCTCTAAGATTATTTTATGACCCTCACCCACTTTTCCTTGACTACTCTTTAAGTTGTTCCTAATGCCAAACTGGGCTGGGTATGATGAACCCTAATCACGACTTTGGTATGACAAAATAAATTATGATGTTCAACGTGGTGGTGAGTGTATTTTTCATAACCCTAGGTTGTACAAACGATTCGTTGTTTGCTCCAGCACTAAATTATTTTAATGATTCAGTTACCACTTCTTTCTGTACTTAAGGTGGTTTAGGACTCAAAACTTTGTATTTTGACCTACCGTTATATTTTAACTGTTGATACCTGGGGTGTTGCCAAGAAAAACATCGGGGTATTAGATCTAGATTTTTCTGTCCAAACACCACCACATCAGGCTAAATTGATTTTGTTCATGTAAAGCCGCATGAATACCACAATGTTTGAAACCTTCACTTTTCTGAAGTCAAAAAGCCAGGTGGCTTTATGATTATAACAATTATACTAATTTTATATATAATCAAGTTTTCGAACTGTAAGAATCCTGTATTACGAATACAAAACTAATTTTAAGAAAAAAGTTTGCCCGGTGTCCTATTATAACTTTTTTTATAGTGATTCTCCTACATTGCATCGTTTGATGTATAAAATAAAAACATGGTGCCTTCGATCTTCATTTTTATCTCGCCTTACGAAGTAAAGGGGAGATATTTTGAGGGGAGAAAGAGGATGTCGTCGTCGGTGTCGGTGTCCCCTGCCTGGAAATGATAAGGTTTTTGGTTTAGCAAATTCAAAAAAAATCTAGAAAAATTGGAAAAAATATTTTAAAAAAAATATGGGGGCAGGGTATGCCACCTGGGGTACTACCCCTGGGGTGCTCCAATGTTAAAATCCCTATGATAGAGTTTTGCGTTTAGCTGAAGTGCACATGTACATCTGTACTTAGAAAGTTTGTTGCAGTTGTCAGCTGTCATTGGATTATTATGTTTCTTATGATTAGAGGATGTACCTGTGCTATTTTTGAGAAGAAATATTAATTTTTCTCCAAATTATGGCAAATGATAGAGTTTCCTGTTTAGGTAAATTGTACATGTAGGCCTCTACATGTATACATGTACATGGTAAGTTTGCTGCAGTTGTCAGCTCTCATTGGATGATTATGAAACTTGGTACACATGTTTCTTATGATTCGAGGATGTACGTGTGCTATTTTTGAGATGAAATATTACTTTTTCTCCAAATTATGGCAAATGATTGAGTTTTCTGTTTAGGTGAATTGTACATGTAGGCCTCTACATGTATACATGTACATGGTAAGTTTGCTGCAGTTGTCAGCTCTCATTAGATGATTACAAAACTTGGTACACAAGTTTCTTATGATTAGAGAATGTACCTGTGCTATTTTTGAGATGAAATATTAATTTTTCTTCAAATTATGGCAAATGATTGAGTTTTGCGTTTAGCTGAAGTGCACATGTACATCTGTACACCACAGTTTGCTGCAGTTGTCAGCTGTCATCGAATGATTATGAAACTTGGTACACATGTTTCTTATGATTAGAAGATGTACCTGTGCTATTTAGGAGATGAAATATTAATTTTTCTCCAAATTATGGCAAATGATTGAGTTTTGCGTCTAGCTGAAGTGCACATGTACATCTGTACACCACAGTTTGCTGCAGTTGTCAGCTGTCATTGAATGATTATGAAACTTGGTACACATGTTTCTTATGATTAGAGGATGTCCCTGTGCTATTTAGGAGATGAAATATTAATTTTTGTTCAAATTTTGAAGGTTTTGTCTAAGTAATTTGCCAAAAATAATGTACATGTACATACATGTACACCTGTACACATGGTACATGGAAAGTTTTCTGAAGCTGTCAGCTTTCATTGGATGAGTTTGGCACTTGCTACCCAAGTTCAATGTGATTCGAGGCTGTGCATGTGCTATTTAAGAAACATGACATTAAATATGAATTTTTGTCCTAATTATTGCAGTTTAGACTTTGTATGTTTCCATTGATAAGGTTTTTGTTGGGCAAAAATTTACATGTAGATCTGGACATGGAAAGTTTGTTGAACCTTTCGTGAGATGATTATAAAACTTGGTGGACATGTTTCATGTTTTCCTAGGTCACAGCTCTCCCGCAGTAATCCCACACGGGACTGACCTATCCAGCAGTATTCCTAAATGGCACTGGCCTATCCAGCAGTGTGCCACACGGGACTGACCTATCCAGCAGTAATCCCATACGGAACTCAACTATCCAGCAGTAATCCCAGACCAGACTGGTCTATCCAGCAGTAATCCCATTTGGGATTGGCCTATCCAGCAGCAATCTCACACAGAGCTGACCTATTCAGCAGTAATCCCAAATGGCCTATCCAGCAGTGATGCCACACGGGACTGACCTATCCGGCAGTAATCCCAGACCGGACTGGCCTATCCAGCAGTAATCCCACATGGGACTGGCCTATCCAGCAGTTATTCCACACGGGACTGGCATATGCAGCAGTAATCTCACACGGGACTGACCTATCCAGAAGTAATATGACACTGGACTGTAATATGCAGCAGTAATCCCACATGGCACTGACCTATCCAGCCATAATCCTACATGGGACTAACCTATCCCACTGTAATCCCACACAGGTTTAGCCTATCCAGCAGTAATCCCACATGGGACTGGCCTCCCCAGCCGTAATCCCACACAGGATTGCCGTATGCAGCAGTAATCCCACACTGGCTGCCTATGCAGCAGTAATCTCACACAGGACTGTCCTATCCAGCATTAATCCCATACGAGACTCATCTATCCAGCAGTAATCCCAGACAGGACTGGCCTATCCAGCAGTAATCCCACTTGGGACTGGACTATCCAGCAGTAATCCCACAGGGGACTGGTCTATCCATCAGTAATCCCACACGGGACTGGTCCATCCAGCAGTAATCCTACACAGGACTGGCCTATCCAGCATTAATCTCACATGGGACTGACCTATCCAGCAGTAATCTCACACTGGACTGCCCTATGCACCAGTAATCCGACGGCACTGACCTATCCATCCTACATGGGATTAACTTATATGCCAGTAATCCCACATGGGACTGATGTTATTGTCTGTACCAGATAATCTATTCCAGACATTATTGTCTGTACCACATCACCTATTCCAGACCTTATTGTTTGCTCTACATGTATGCTTTCAATACTGCTGCACCTTCGGCGGATGACCCCGCAAGGCGAGATGTTGGGGTTCTCAGAACGCTTGTTTTATATACTGCACTTTGAACATCCATACCCCCATTATCTTCAAAGATCTGTGACGTTAATTGTTTCCCCTCGCGGGCCTCTTCTGTGTCGGAGGTAGAAAAATATGGTGTACTGTACGACCATGACGTCCTGAACCTACTTTAAAATGATGTAGCATCATACATTTCTCAACTGTTTATGGGACAGCTTGTCGTAAGTGGCGACAAGGGTGTGAAAAAGAATAGGACCCAACGTCGTGATATGACTAAAATATAGTTGAAAGCGACGTAAATCATATTCACTCACCCACTCGCTCAACTGTTTGTGAAAATTAAATGAGTTGTTCTGTTAGTTTAATCATCCTCTGAAGTCATTTGAATAAAAAGAAATCACGGTTTATCTTCATTATTTTCATCCATTTTGTCAACTTCATATTCACTCACTCAACTGTTTGTGAAAATTAAATGAGTTGTTCTATTAGTTTAATCATCCTCTGAAGTCATTTGATTAAAAAGAAATCACGGTTTATCTTCATTATTTTCATCCATTTTGTCAACTTCCTGCTCTACTAAATTTGATGACTCCCTTCAGGATTTTATTGTGGAAATTGTGTCTTTGATGGCTTTTTAAAATTTTATTTACAGGTGAAGGCATTGAAATGAAGGACGAGATCATCAAAAGACTATTACCGGTACATAATGTTGCCATGTGAAGTGAATCAGCCTAACCAACATCTGACCTCTCAGGGTATATATTCTGAACGCATGTATTCATGGACCATCTCACTGGGCAAGTTGACGTAATCTTCTGTCATGAATGAGTGGATAAATCAGGTCTCCATGTGTGTGTCTTTGAATGCCATGATTTCCAGAGTTGAGAAGACAATGTTTAACCTTCGGAAGATATTATCGTCCCACTAGTGATCGGACAGGACTATTGAACTTTGACCAGCAGAAGGTCATACAGGCAGCTGGTCTGTAACGGAGAGTTGATAACAACCAAGGTTTAATGGGATGGAGAAACCTGAGACGGTTGTGAGTTCGGAACCTCTTGACCGCTAACTTATTCTGTTTGTATTGTGTCTATCAGAACTTATAATAATCATAACACGGCACTCTGGGTTGCGGTTCATCATGTTAAATACATGAAAACATTCCAGCTGATATGTTGTGTTGATTACACACAGCATCATGCTGAACTTGACGAGGACAACTTCATTGCTGAATAAGGGGATCACCCCATCTCCTCAGAATGAGTATTTGCCATTATCATACCAGACCACTCGGACCAGGGTGATGGGCCAGTCTATTCCTTTTCTGGAGGGTTCAGATGATGGAGATGTCCTGTGCTCATTTTCAGACATGTGGAAACCTAGAGTGTATGTGAAGATTTTCTTCACTGACAGTGTTTGTGTGAACTTCTCCAATGGATGCCTCCAACATTCCAATAAACCGCTGACTGTGATCTGACTGTGAACACTATAAAAGACTGTTCCAATGCATGGCTGATCTGATTAACTTCTGGTGATGATAGATGATTTTTTTTGGTCAAATTTACCAGCAATCTGGAATTTTGTGCTCATTTTCCCCAGGCTGGGGTGATCCTGTGAGCAGATTACAGCCTAAAAAAAGCTATGCATCTTGAATTCAGTATTGATGTAATTACCACTTAGTTTCTCATTTCATGCAGTCAATTCAAAATTCAAGATACATTCCTCTCACGTTGATGCAATCCAATCAAAGGCCAGGGTACATTCCTCTCATTGCTGCCATCCAATCAAAGGCCAAGATACTACATTCCTCTCCTATTGATGCCATCCAATCAAAGGCCAGGGTACATTCCTCTCATTGCTGCCATCCAATCAAAGGGCAGGGTACATTCCTCTCATTGCTGCCATCCAATCAAATGTCAGGATACATTCCTCTCATTGCTGCCATCCAATCAAAGGGCAGGATACATTCCTCATATTGATGCCGTCCAATCAATTAAGACAAATTCCTCATATTTTCATGCCATCCAGTCAAGAGGGCAAGATCCATTTGTTCCATAATAATGATGCCATTCTCATATTTCCATCACTTTCTGATCTGATCACATCACAGGTTTAAGTAGACATAATATAGCATATGTATGTCAGATGTTGATGTCATTGGCTTGGTTTTCGACATTTACACCAGGGTTGAATAAAATTAAGCTCTGCTTCACAGACACTTTCTTTAAAAATAATGGGGGAAGGAGGCTTTTTTCTATCTTTTCATACCAAATAATATATCCATCTTTGTATACAATATTGCATGAAACCAACTCCGGTTGTTTAGTAACTTACAGTGTTGGTCTTCAACAAGGGAACAAGAGATCAAACAACTCAATATTCAAAAACTTTGAGAGAGAAAAGTGTAAAAATCAAATAATTTTGAAACTGTGCTAAAAAATGAGACATCAGTGCCTGTGAAACGAGATATTTAATTCATTTAGCCTATTACTGTCATATTTTGGGCATTTTATGTTTAGATGTATGCATATGGTAATAAATCTTACAAGGAAAACATGACTCGGTGTGTTTGTTAATTGATCTGACCTTGAGTAGGACTTTGAGGAACCTGGTCCATTCCTACCAAACGGTCCCTACACACCAACGCCCATACTTCTTCATACTGAATTGTTTAAGAGGGTTTATTTGACAGTTTATAAATGTTCCTTGTTTTTGAAAATTTTAGAATTCGGAATAGAATATTAAAGCTCAAAACCTTCAAATATTACACCTGTTTAGAAATGACAGAGATCGGGATGTTTTATTCCATGACATTGATCATAGCGATATTAGTGAATGCCAACAACGGCACAAAGACTCAACTTAATACCTTGGTTGTGTGAAGTACCTCATAATACGACATTTATGATACGATGTGATTGTCATCAGACTAACGTCCAGTCAGAGGTTACGGCTAAAACACATTTTTTACCACATCCGTAAAATAAAATCCACTTTTATCATGCCATTTTTCATATGGAACAATATGAACTTGTTCAGAAAGCTGCAGTTTGAGTGCCAAAAATTGGTTTCAGTTGCTGTCGAGGCAGAACTTCCAATGTGACTAGACATGTGCATTCAGACAGCATATTTCTGACTTAGAACTGTATTTTTCAGACTTGAGTAAAATCATGTGGAACTTTTGCTTCCTGATATTAAGGGGGGGGGGGGTCCTCCTGTCAAATCTAAAATCTGATACATTTTGACAATGATTTTTTACTTCAAACTTTTGTAGAGTGCTGAATGTATGAATGAGTGGAACAGTATATTTTTGATTTGTAAAGATTTCTGAAGGACTGTATTATTAGATATAGAAATCAATCCCTGACTGTAGTTTTGGACTGCATGTTTCCGTCCAATTTTCAATATGCATCTTGGGACATCATTCATAAAGTCTTAGGTTTGGGTCGCACCATAATACAGTTGTGAACAGAACACCAGCTACGTTGACTGTCTATATCGATAGATGTAATGTATTGTTGCATTGAACAATGAATGATGTTATTTGAACTTCGAACAGCAGTGGCATCGGTGTACATTTGAAAGTGAAGGGGCTGAACTCAATACCGGCCATGTTAAATGCTGGACTTATAACATTGCAGTCTCAAAAAGTGGAGGGGCTGTAGTCCCCCAGAACATTATGTTCAGAGTGGTGCCCTGCTTTGTCTGGAAAGTCCAGCATAATTTATATCATGTCTGCCTTACATCAGCACTGTCACTGAAGCACAAGGACAGTGCTAAATTATAGGGTTCCTACTGTTAGAAAAAGACAAAATTTCAGGACTTTTCCCGGTCCATACAACCTGAATTCTCCTGGACATTTTTTAACATCTTTTACCAGGTTTATCTCGCAACTTCCCATTTATTATCGGTTTTGACATCATGGCCATGTGGGAAGTCAAGTGCTGAACATATATGGTTTATACTTGGTGTAAGAACGCACAAGACAAAGCCTACAATAGCCTGTCTGAGCTCAACAATGCGTCTAGACGTGACCCTTTTCAGCTGCACAAAAGCCTCAACAAAAGCCTCAACAATGCGTTCTTACACCAAGTATCGACCACATATATCGAACACAAGGACCTACGATCATGAGCCTGATAAGGCAAGTAATTAATTGTGGCACATATTTTGGGCAGAGAGGACAATGACTTTTCCAGGATTGTCAGAATTTAAGGAAATCCAGGACCGGTAAGAACCCTGTAAATAAGGGAGGAGTGTTTTCATATGCAAACTCCAGCAGCAATTTCCTTTTTCGTAGAGGTGTAAAATAGTCCTCCAAAATCGATGAACAAACTTTCCAGATCAGTTGACATGGTTGGTATGAAATCAAAAGATCGAAAACCCTTTGCAGTTCACCTTAAAGGATATATGGTTTCATGGGAAGAACTGCTTTGTCTGTGATGGTAATATGGCTCTTTTTTTTTTTCCTTCAATCCAAACCCTACAAAACCATATATTTCTTGAACAATATATACTGAAGAATCGGCCTCTAAAAAATTACGTGTGTCGGCTGAATAAGTAGTGACTCATGAAAATGTGCTCCCTCTTGCCTATTTTCAGTACTTTTGAGGCATATGTCTCTTATAACAAAAAAAACAAGAGCCCAAGGGGCTTCAATATACGCCCGTATATCTGGAATTACATTGGTTCAAATTTCAAGGTTGTTTAATAGCCTTGATTCCAATTGATCTAGCAATCCAGAGAAAGGTCTACAATTTTTTGCTTATGAGAATGTAACATATCACCTCTTATATTGAATGATAAACTTGGTAACTAGTTGACCTTGAAGCAAGAGCTGAGAGCTCACATATCCCACACTGATATCGACAATAGTCAAACACAAGAAAATAGTAGTTTTCCTGCAAATGGATTCCTATCTGACGAGATAATTTTTCATGAAGGAAGAAGAAAGTGATGAAGTAAACCTTTGTTCTTGAGTTAATAAACAGGTGTGAAGTTCATAAAGGATTCCTCTCCCCGTTAAATTAGTAAATGTATGGTTTTATTTCACAACAGTTTAACTAAATGAAGCGTTTCAAACATGGGAGACAACTTCACAGGGCAATACCATATAAATGCAGGGGAAAGAACTTCGAATATTCCAACAATATTCCAACACATTTAGTCAGCTAAGCTGGATTCAGTTTTGGGGGACTGCAACCTAGACCTTTGACAAATTGATGTCATATGTATGGCTCCACTTTGCCATGCGAGTAAGGTATACTCAAAGTTTGGTACCAATCCATACCTTGAAACTAGAGCTATGCCTATCGCATGGACAACAAATATTAATGGATGAATGGACAGAACGCAACATCGCATTACACAACCTCGTCTTCAACAGGCATATGAAAATGTGACTTTTAATGATTTCTTGATTTTGGGGTCACAGTGACCTTGACCTTTGACCTTGGCCTCAATTTTGGTACACAACACATCGTCTTCTCTCAATCTATCAATGCACACAAAAAATCATGATTTTTAATGATTTTCTGATTTTGGGGTCAGTGACCTTGACCTTTGACCTTGGCCTAAATTTTGGTACATGACAAACCGTCTCCCCTCAATGGACACACAAAATAATGATTTTTAAAAATTTCACGATTTTGGGGTCACAGTGACCTTGACCTTTGACCTTGACCTACATTTTGGTATGTGACACATTGTGTCCCCCTAATGTATCTACTGACACAAAAAATGTTATTTTTAAAAATTTCCTAATTTTGGGGTCAGTGACCTTTGACCGTGACCTAATTTTTGGTATGCATCACTTCATTTCCGCCTATTGAATCCACTCACAAACAATTTTTTTTTTTTAATGATTTCCTGATTTTTCGATCACACGGACCTTTGACCTCCATTTAATATGCAACACATCGTCCCTCCCCTAGGGCATCCACTCACCAAAAATTAGAACTGTAGATAGAAAACTGTCAACGATCAATGATTTCCTGATTTTTGGCAACAGTGACCTTTGACCTCTGACCTCGACCTCAATTTTGGTACGCGACACCTGGCGTATCCACTCACAAAAAATTGCAACTGTGGATAGAAAACGTTCACAGATATAGACTGGACACGAACACTTCAGTGATTTCCTGTTTTTTAGGCCCGTGACCTTTGACCTGTGACCTCGACCTTCATTTTGGTACGCGACACATCGTCTCCCCGTAGGGTATCCACTCACCAAAAATTGGAGCTGTGGATAGGAAACTGTCCCAGATATAGACCGGACACGAGAACCGGACAGACGGACGGAAACCGCCATCACATAATACGTCGGCCTTTTGGGCGGGCGTATAAAAAAGACGAGTCAAACCCAAATCAAATTTGATACTTTCAAGCGAGAAAACTTCATAATATCTTGTGTGAAAATACAATTTTGATAAATAAACAAATTGCTCATGGATAACAACTTCTAGTTTATTCAGGACGTTTCGATACAGGTACTATATAGTATCGTTTTCAAGTCAATTTTGGTTTGAGGGGTCATATTTTCTTACAAGAGAAAATCTTTCTTGAAAATGTCTCAAAAATACAAATATGTACATGAACAAAGAAATCAGTTTTATCATGTGACCATCACACAGTATGATGAACTATAAATTCATATTTATGCAACTGACCATCACAATTTTTCTCGGGCTGATATCATTCCAGTATGTATTCTGCAGGTTTGGGGTTGAATTTTTTTTTTTTGACTTTTTCTGACCTTTTTTTTGTCTGTTTGTGTCACATGTTAATCAATTTCACAATGGAAACAACAGTTAAAGATGAGATAGACAATTCCATTTTGTAATTTGTTTATGGAAGCAGACAACATTTTTGACCATTTCCAACCGGCCTTGTAAAATAGAATCTCCCAAATGAACACCTGCACTTGTCAGGATGTGTAGATTTACACAAGTGTGCCAAAATATTTCAGATATATGCACGGTTAGCAGGCGGATATAGGCAGAAGTGTTCCAGAATCCAGACACAATGAACACCAGACAGTTTTTACATTTTCCATATCTACAATTTATTTACAGATGATCGGAGAGGAAATGTTTTTGCGTAGTGATGTTTAAGGATACATGAAGTACAGAAGAACAAACATCATCAAACACAGAATAAACTCCAGAATTGATACATATATAAAAAAAAACCAACAAAACAGATGAGAATGAAATGTCCCAAGATTATGACTTTGTAAATTGCATCAGAACGATGATCACATTATAAAATGAGAATGCCAGATTTTAGTGTCTGTTATAAATGAAATCAGCATCGCTTATCTACCCTTGTTTAATGCTAGTTTGTGATGTCACATCAAACCTGATACTTGTAATGTACAGTCTTTAGGCTGCTGATCTGACGTGACGTCACAATCAAGGAAAGATAAGCCATGACGGTTTGCAAATCTGACTGCAGCTGGGCTTGGGATACCAACTTTTTGTAAGCTTTTAGCGGACACAATACTTCAAATTAAACCTAGCGGTTTCAGTAGATGGACTGAAATTTCTATCATTATACAACCTATATAAAATGGAAGAGTCTAAAACCTTTCTATTTCACCTTTAAAGTGTTACATGGAATAGATGAAAGTGAAACAGTGTGTAACTCGATGTATGGTAAAATCTAATAAATCGATCACCCTATTAAAGTTCAATCAACCTGAATCTTTGGACAAAATTCAATCAGTCTAATAAATTTGATCACCCTCTAAAATCAACTGAATGATGATTGATAATGGATTATCTGGTCTAATAAATTTATCACCCCCAGATTTGATGGTGGAATATTTCACTTCCTGTGATTGAATTGTTAAAAGAGTTACCAAGTTTTCCGTAACATATAGAAATTATATACAACACAGATGAACAGAGTAGTGTTCACTAAAACATTTGAGACAATGTTCATAACGTATAAATATTCCTACCAAAATTGCGCATTGTACAGGCTTCAACTGGACCCAATTTCTCATGGATAAAACATTTTTTAAAAAGCAGCATTAAAGATAGAGACAACCATTTTTGCAACATTTAACAATTCTCGCAATGATTAAGTAACAGGTTTGATCTCCTAGACATTACAGTAAAAAGTGCATTATTCTTTACAAAAACTAAGATCAACCATGGGCCTTTGTACAATTCAGATGTGTAATTTGGGTTTGAAATAAAAATGGTCAAATTAGAGATACTGATTCGGACTATACAAATAGAAATTGTGAGTCAAGAGAAGATGCTTCTTAAACATTTACATCAAGTGCAACATAACAGAATTGGAAAAATTGTGAGATATCATGTATACATGCATGTGACCCACCGGAGTGGATTTTCACACACCCACTAACATGTGAATTATTTACAGAATTATTTATCAGGGTCCGTACACTACCTTGAAAATGACAATTTAGAATTCAACGCCTTGAAAATTTAGCAAAAGACCTTGAAAACAGGAATTCCTGTCCATTGATGTTAATTCAATTGTCGAGCTGTAGCTCAAAGTTGTACTGTTCTTTGCTGTCAGATAGCAAAGTTAACTCCATCATAACAATATATTCTTTGATCATCCAAAACGAATTTCCAAATCTATTCGAAAGACAATGAATGAACAATATATTTGTCGATTCGAAAGAGAATGTATGAACAATATATTTGTAGACAGGAAATGCATACTCGTGTTTAAGAAAAAAATTAAGAAAATTGATCTGTGTAGTTTCAATGACACTGGAAGTAATATATGCCTTGAAAACAAGACCCTTGAGAAGATCTTGAACTAACTGGAAGCATCAAGGTGTACGATCCCCGATTTATATTCAAGCAACCAGGAACATCTATAGTGCAAGGGTCAGAAGAAATTTATGTCCATCAGATTCAATGTAATCTTGGTGAAATCTAACAACCAATATGGAACGCCCGACATAAAATAATAATCTTCAAACTTAAAACACTGCACTTATTATATAAGATTAATAATCGTAATAAAAGCATGTGACAATAATGAACTACGTAGTCGTTATTTAAATTATTTGATATATTCCAATTAATATTGGAACAGATATATGTACAAAATCATGTCTCTGGAACAGTATAACATTGTAGCATTTTAACAAGCAAAAAGTATTCCAATGATCCGATTTAATATCACAAAAATGTTTTTATTGATACATCAAAAAGGGAATTGCAGGAGTTTCTTTACATGTAACGATACAATAAAAGGAAAAAATATTTTTCATCCATACTAGAACACTCAGTGTACATGCTTCATAAAGGTTTCACCCGTACTAGAAGAGGGATATGACAGAAGAACGAATTAGAACATTACTTGAGAGCATTCAATGATGTATTTAATTTTCGATTTTTAAAAAGTTCATTCAACAAAGACAGTATAACACTCAGTGTACATGATTCATAAAGGTAACAAATCTGTAAAGTTACTGTTACATCAAGTGTCCGTTGTGAAGTATTCTTCAACGAATACATATTATGCATACAACATATGATAACTTGTTTCAGGGCCGGGCCGCCATGGATTGATATTTAACAGGTTACATAGAACTGCCTCTCTAAAATAGAGGTAAAAAAGTAAACATTTATAAACAATGTTTCTATTTATTAACAAATCAAACCTGTTTCAATTCTATGCCATTAATCTCCGTCAGGAAGATGATACAACGTAGAAAACGGAAGTTAAAACTAAAAGTTAGCTCCCCTAGGCGGAGAGTTGTCCGCCCCTAGGAGAGCCTCCCATTCACTCCAGTGCATTACTATAAAGGTGTCTGCACAAACCATTCTCGTCCTCTATTCTCATTGTAATTACCGAGACCCGTAGTGTTTGAGGCCGGCATGAGGGGACGGAGGGAGGGACAATCAAATTGAAACAGGTTTGATTTGTTAATAAATAGAAACATTGTTTATAAATGTTTACTTTTTATGTCACAAATAAACCTGTTTCAATTCTATGCCATAGTACCAACATATGGAGGAGGGAATCTCGGCCTTGTGGTAACTCCCATAGCAGACTAGTAATCGCTGGATTGACACAGACATGGATATCAAATCGAGACATTAACTCCACAAATTAACTCTGGCCCTAGTTGCATAGAGTAATTGGAGAAACTGATACAGTTTACTTATCTTCTGATTGTCTCCATCCATGAAGCTGTGCTCGTGGTGTGGTACAGCAATCCAACCAAGATTATTCCTCGTGTGCCTTCGGCCGCTTAGATAGGTCCTCTTGGTAGGCACTGTATGATACTGGGATGGTACTCTCTAACCCAAGCCTTGAACATACAGGGCGATACTTGGTCTGACCATAAGTATTCTGAGGGACACTCCAACTTAGAGGGCCACCAAGACCACACCACTCTCAGTAAAACAAGCACCCTCAGGACAATTCACCATTCTTGGAGAGATGAGAAGAACACGCTGGAATTGTCGTGCAAGTTCGCTGGATCCCGAAGCTCGCCGTCAACCCTCTGTACTTGCCTCACTAATGTTGACCCTAGGCCTGGAGCAGGTGTTCTTTTGGGAAGACTGGCCAGGGACCCAGCTGAGAGATCTAGAAGGGAGTCAGTTTCTGGAAGACAAGCAAAATTTGCAGTTAGGAGTAAACCCTATCCTAGTGTCAGGCCTTCATTGGTAATTATAAAATCCATGGCCGGTCAACTGACTTATTTCTACCTTCTGAGATGCCTTTATCATATAATATATGTAATGATAACAATATGTCTGAGATGAGATGAGATGAGATGATACAGCAAGCTGGCTGTCTTGCTGCGAGGGTGACAATTTTGCCGCCCCCCCCTCTTTTTCTGAAATTACTCACAACGTGCTGGGTAGCCACAGTGGCCCAAGCGTGGTCACACTATTGATTGCACTGTCATACCACTCAGACAGAAATTAGTGAACGTGGAGTTAATTGATCAGGCACCAGACAGGACATTGTCAAGGAGGGGTCAGTTCTTCCCTACGTGCCATGACGCAGCGATGGCACGAATCACATTAGAAGCAGAAGACATAGCGGGGGCGTCAATGGAATATCTACCTTCTGCCAATTGATAAGACTATTTTATGGTCTTCTTCAACTACGCGGCTTTTTAAATGTCAAGCCTTGCTGACAGGCGAAGGGACAGAATAACCGTAGCCGAAAACCGTGAACGGATCGGTACGAGTAAGATGGTGGCGAAAGGCTCGAAAGGACATAGCAGAAGATCGTCCTCGAGGCCATGTACAAAGTCTGACCACACAGGAATGGAGTACGATTGTTGAGCGTACGGACCCGAACGAACAGACTCATTTTTGGCGATAAATTCAGGAAAAAAGGGCCGAAAAGAAATGCAGGAACAATCCGCTGTCCAGGTCATAGGAGATCTACAAGAGCATTTAGTTCAGAAACACTCTGGACGCCAAAGCAAACGCCGCCACAAAGTCCGTCTTATAAGATACAGCTTCATATAGACACGGACTCTTAAGGGTTCAAAAGGTGGAATGATCAGAGCACACAGAACCACACGATATCTTATTTCGGTAATCTTTGGCGAGTACACACAACTGTAATGCGAGTCTTTCATCAAGTCCCGTATCTATATGGTCCTACACAGGTATGAACGACTTTGCACCAGTCTCTCATATCTATATGGGTCGACTTATGTGTGAATAGCAAACATTTATAAACAATGTTCCTATTTGTTACCAAATCAAACCTGCTTAATTCTATGCAGCGTGAATAAGCGCAAAGATATTATCGTTGAGGTTAATGTCAGTACCAAATGTAAGCCGTAACACCCTAGCCAGAGCAGAAAGATAGCCTCCCATGGTGCTAATAGAGACTCCATATCCTGGTGAAGGTGAAGGAGGAAGTCAATTACGAGGAAAAAAGTCGGGAACGATATCACGTCCTCGGCACCAGGACCAATAAATCCGCTGAAGAGACCGAACCCAAAAGAGATGTAGTGCGTAAGGTCCTACATATAATAATCAACCCTAAGGATGAGGACAGAACCATAATGTCAAAGTCTAACCAAAGGTGTAATGGTCTAAACAGGAATAAAGTACTTGATGGAAAAAAACAGTTTCCCGACTGTCTCCAAGTACCCCACGAAGACATTGTGTTGTTTAAGCACCATCCTAAGGTAAATGGATCCCAACATAATGTTTGAGTGATAAAGTCAACATGGTTCTGTGTTAATACAACACTGTGCTGAATTCAATTCAAAGGTGACTAGTCCGTCATTTACAATCCCGCCGTCGTCCCCAGAGAAGATCCATAATCCCAAGACCTATTCCATATAACAGTATTTGACAAATACTATTGATCCCAATACAATCTTGATGTTCTGAACTCAAGCCTGGAAATCAACAAGGTCTGAACCAAACTCTCTCTGTAGAATAACAACGAACCTGAGTAATCACAATGTGAGAAACCCGAGCAGAATTGAAACAAGTGGTAGGTTGACGCCAAACGAACGGACTTTCACACCCACCGTGGCGTTATGGCGTACCGGAAATGTCTAACCGATGTTAGAGAATGACGCACAGATGTATGAGAGACACATGACGGTGTAGTGAAAATGTCAAGATGCAACAGGAAAGCGTAATGTGAAACGTTGTATATGATAAACAACGTAGTGATTTCCTCATTCACAACCACTTAATGAATATACATACTCATAATGGAGCAGGATACAAACTTGTAACAGTACACGACGTAACAGAGGGGCGTTGCAAACAGTAACCCCGTAGTCGATTGTAATAATTTTCCTTCTCTTAAAACGCAGTAGAGATGAACACATTAAATGCCTGTAGCGTTAATCACCCAATGTAAGCTCAAAGAGGTAAATGGGATCTTGGATCTTTGTGTCAGTGAATATGAAAATGTGTCAGTGAAGATGGTTACATTATGATCTCTCCCGATGTAATTTGTCTCCTGTACATGAAATACAGTACTGGAGATTTATATGGAGAGAATATTAAACATTTACAAAAATGTTACTATTAATAACCAAATAGTCACACAACCAACATTCAGAACAAAGAATTTTTCCAGGTAACCAAGAAAGATCCAAAAAGAATTTAAAATTCCCGAAGAGAGGAAATACATTTAAAGTCTCTCGCCGGCAGGAAAATGAGGTTATTCAAAATTTAGAATTTGAAATGACCTAGCATGAACAATTTGTCGAGAAGAGCAGTAAAAACATTACAAACAGCAGTTAGATGCTCCAGTAGACTGAACCAGTAATACATACCTGGTAGAAGAAACCATAGAAGACTTCACGACTTACGAGTCATTAGGCTTGATCCTTGCCGGCCAATACTTTCCCACTCATGCTCGTAACTTTAAATTTTCACATAGGGAAGAAATTAAAATTAGTGCATAACTCCATCTGAATTATAAGCATCAAACAGTATACAGATGGAACCAACTTGGTGTGAAACAAAAATCACAATGTAATAATCCGACAATTGTGTTTCAAGAATATCACAGTTTCACAATAAACGAGGTTGAGTGGATGAATGAGTTTACTCAAGAATAGATTTACTCATGTAATCATCAGACAATTGTGTTTCAAGGATATCACACTTTCATAATAAACAAAGGTGAAATGGATGAATAGATTTACTCATGTAATCATCAGACAATTGTGTTTCAAGGATATCACTTTCATAATAAACAAGTGTGAATGGATGAATAGATTTACTCATGAAATCATCAGACAATTGTGTTTCAAGGATATCACACTTTCATAATAAACAAGGGTGATTGGATGAATAGATTTACTCATGTAATCATCAGACAATTGTGTTTCAAGGATCAATTGTGTTTCAAGGATATCACACTTTCACTCACGTAAACCCACACGTGATCTCATTGTTGTTCGTCATACCCTTAATTCCATAAAGAGATTAGAAAAGAAGCTCATTAAGATGCGACTCAGGGTCGAAATAGAAAGGGGTTGACATGTGGTTACGTAACACAAACGCAACAATCATGCTTCATATTTATGTCAGTTTGAAAGACATAAACCCCCCGTAAGGTCTCTCTTGAACATAGGATATCAAAATCAACGTAATAATACTTGATAACAAGAGATTACATTTTGGTAGGCCCAAGGTACTGAATGTATGAAAAATGATCCTACCAAAAATGCGAGACCGAACAGAAGCAACAACAACAACATGAAAAATTTACGGCTGCAAATGAATTATCAAAACTCTTCGGCGGGAAGAATTATGAAAAACCCCCGCCGAAGAGGATACCAATTACAGCCCTACTTGAGATCAACACAAACTCAAAGCATAAATTCATGAATCAACGAAACCAAACCTATTCGTTTACAATCTCGAAACCAGAGCTATCCGGTCCTGTCCTCCCTACTAGGCTCTGGGACGGCGCTCAGCCGTACGATCGGTCATTGGATAGCACAAGAAACACTAGAATTCAGAACATAACGAGGGCATCTCTGTGGAGATCATGCCGATCTCCCAACGTCATGGACATTACGAGCGCGTCTGACAGATGACGTATGCTCATAATGCATTCTTGCGAAACATTTTCTATTCTGACGTCACGACGTTATTGACGCTGGCGAAGAAAATGACTCATGACTGACGTTTCAAAAGGAATGGAATATGTTCCAATGGAACCGGAAGAGGACACGTGAACGAATTTTTCAATGTATTATGGGACCCACTTTCAGTGAGCGTGGTCCCAGGGGTTCGTCGGAGCGGCCAATTTTCCAGCGGAGAGCGACCCCTGGTGGCGAGGTTGATTCGTTTATTGTAGAGATCACAATCGGCCTTCAAAGCTCCGCACTGAAAGGCAGACTCCAAGGGAAACAACTCCTATCGTGACGCATTGCGACAGAGAATTAGGCCTAAACAGCTGGAATAATATGTTGATTTTGATT